>JAUMHE010000001.1:1706178-1722031 GCA_032359235.1 Enteromius mattozi | reverse complement strand
TATTATTTACAGACCCGACGCCACAGAGCCCCCCTACATATCAAATCTCAATTTAACCTCTGTTTGTAGTTTCATTCATGCTTTAATATGAAATGATGCAGGCTACAGAGCGTTCCCCAATAACTGAGCGCAAAATTGAAGAGCATGCACTACGTGACTGACAGGACAGGAATATAGACAATAGAAAAGTCACAGTAATTTTTGGTACTGTCACAGGAATGTCATTTTTGCATGTATATATGCAAATACAGATTGATCCAGGGATAAAATTTTCCACATAATGCCAGTTATGGTTTAAAGAAACAGTCTGTACTGAAACATACCTCTCTAAAAAGCCAAGAATACAATGAATGTCTCATCAATTACACAGTGATCATCACCTGTCAGCATCATTACTGCCAAATTTCATTAAGTGAGACAAAGCACAATTCAGCATTTATCTCAACTGATATCTACTACAGCATCACTATGATCTGTGCTCTACTGCTTCAAGGCCAGGGGCTGAGAGATTTACAGATAAACAGGTGACAACCTCGTGACATATGGACAGGAGTAGCTCTGTAAGCGACAGCACCCGCTATAAGGGTAAACAAGGCGAACATCTCTCTGTGTCAATAGTGTTTACGGGGTAGGGCCGCGGCCACCTGTCCCTCGGACAAACAGCAGGCAGGATTTACAGGCGCACAGGGAGCCGCTTCCTCTGATGGCAGAGAGTGGGAAACGGCAGGGAGAGAAGCAGAGGGTTACATAAGACCAGCGCCGTCTGCGCACAGGACTGCAGGCCAAGAAGAGACAGCAGCATGTGCTAAGAGTAAGAGCAACTCTAACGTATAGGGGAAAAGGGGGATATAAACACATGAATGGGTAATTCAGCAATGAATGAGGGGCAGGATCAAATGGAGGTTGTGGTTAATGGAAATGAGTGAGAACAAAATCTATCCAAATCGGGAGAGGACTGGTGGAAACAGTGAACAGATGTGTGGACAGAAAGTTTATTTCCAGGTGACTCTGCAGAATGTGGTGGGCCCCTATTAGGATTCAACACAAGAGCCTCAAACAAACAAGCAGCATCTGAAGGGCTGTGAAAGAGCTGAGAAACCAGAGGCAAAA
Organism: Enteromius mattozi; assembly: GCA_032359235.1. Taxonomy (NCBI): domain Eukaryota; kingdom Metazoa; phylum Chordata; class Actinopteri; order Cypriniformes; family Cyprinidae; genus Enteromius; species Enteromius mattozi. Next base: position 1,720,921 of record JAUMHE010000001.1, on the reverse strand, counting down.
CCTCTGGCAAATAACACTGGCACAGGATAAGACTCTCAGCCCAAGAACTAACTCAAGTTGACAAGCACAGGCTTGAGCTTAGAAACAGAACAAAATACCAACACACACACACACAAGACAGAAAAAAAAAAGAAAAAAAAGAAAAAAAACTCTGGAAGTAAATAAGGTAGAGCTGCAGGGATGGCCAGGTTATAGCTTCAGTATACATAGGGCTTTGTGGTAGTTTTCTGTAATCGAGTTTAAATTGTTATTTTAAAAAGAACATTTACAAAAGTAAAATAAACTCAAACATGATACATGTTTATTACATTCTTTTTCAGACTAGTGTTATTTAAGTCATTTTACACTATTTAAATATAGTGTCTATTATACTATTATAATTTTTATTCATATTTAAATGTTTATTTTTTACACTTAGTTTTTTATTTTTAAATTCCTTTTAAATATCCGTTTTAGTTCCAGTTAATTTTAGTGCTTATTTCAGTTACTAAGGAAACATTTAAAATTTTCAGACTTTTTTTAGAGCAATTTTCCAGCAATTTTAAGTAATAATTTTTTCATCCAATATTTGGCAACACCAAAATTGTTTAGGTACAATTCTCACTATTAACTAGTTGCTTATTAACATGCATATTATTGGCTGCTTATTAGTACTTACAATTCATGTATTAATGCCTTATTCTGCATGACCTTAATTTAGATCCCTTAATCCTACCCCAATTTAACAACTTACTAACTATTAATAATGAATAGTTAGTTAATGGTGACAATTTGTCCCCAAAACTAAAGTATGACCTAATATTTCTATTTTATTTTAACTTTATTTTAATTATTTTATAAGTAAAAACAGTTTTAGTTTGTGATAATAACCTGTTTCTTACTTGATCAGCTTGCAGAAAACTGTTGAACAGTGTAGCATTAACACATTGAGATTTCATTGACACAATGTTATATATAAGGTGTACTTTATACGAAAACGTACAACTTCAAAAGTAAAATCTGAAATGAATTTTGTTTCTTTTACATATATATATATATATATGATGGAATATGAATACTCATTCACATCACATGACCTCTTTTTTTAACAATGCGTTGGGTAGTAACTAGTTACCTGTAATGAAGTTACCTAATGTAATTACAAAATAAATGTAAATATGAGACAACCATGTTTGATGAGTTTAGCACACAGAATAGCGCACATGCTAATTTGATAACTGTTTTATTTCCTATTTGGATTTATGTATGCACTTTATGTTCAATAAAATATATCTTCTAATAATTTTAAATCAACAATCTTAATGTAAAAAGAGGGACTAAAATCTGATTTTGTGATGGCTGTTCTTTAAAATACAATTTTATTATCTTGATTCAGTATTTTGAATGTCTGAAAGTAATCAGTGTTGAGTACTACTGTAAAGTGAACCCAGCCTTTTTAAATGTTGGAAAATAATGAGAAATTTAGACAAGTAATCAAATGTAATCTGTTAAATTACATTAAAGTGACAGAAATAGTAACACTACTTATTACATTTAAAATAAGGTAACTTGTTATTTGTAACCTATCAATTCTCCAAAGTAACCTTCCCAACAAAGTACAACACATGATCATGTTATGACATATGTTTTGAAGAGAGGCAAGCCTTCGCTACATACCCGGTGCTTTCTGGCAGGGATGTGCTAACGGTAGCGTGATGATTCTTAGATTTCTCGGGGGGCGTTCCAGAGGCATTCGAAGACTGGGAGGAGACAGACTCATTACTGCCCACTGATGTCTCATCACTAACCAGGGCTGGACTCTCAGAGGATGGAGAGACTGTCAGAACAAGGGAGCAAGCAGCAAGAGACAGAAAGAATGGTAAGCAAAACAAATAATGTACAAAAGATAAAAAGAAAAGACAACATAAGAATGAAAAAAGACTGACAGATATCTGGTCTTGTGCATGTGCTCTTGTGTTGGGTTATATGTATGTGGTCCTAAAAAGTTTCAAATTAAATGGTAGTTTAATGAAAACATTTAGAAAAATTATATGAACATTTTCTAAGAAATGTATTGTTATGATCCAACTAAATATATTTCAAGTTTTTAAACATATACATAAACTGTCCTCCTATTAGTTCACACATTCAAGTGTTTTAAACAAGCTTTTAAAAGAAAAAAAAATCTTGAGTGCAAGGATTTATATTGCACCTTCTTTAAAAACAAATCTTGAGGTGATATTTTGATCCTTTTCTCATCCTTTCTCACTCTTCGTGCCTTTGTAGAAATAAATTGACATGTTATATTCTGAAACTGAAATATCTTTATTGGGTTTAACACTCCTGGTCCATTTGCATTTAAAACAAACAAACAAACAAAAAAAGTAAGAGTGTAAGAGGTAATATAAACTGATTGTGTTCTAACAACAGAAAATACTTAAATAAAAGTCACTGTTATATCCTGTTCTGTCCTAAATCCTAGTATTTTACCAATACAAATTTGAGAAAGTATAGTATTTGGCTGGTTACATGATCACATAAGGGTGGCCACACTTTTCACCCCAAGTTTTACATATCCCAGACAAAACTAAATTTTGAAAACGCTGATGGTTTTGCTTTTTCATGAATTAATTATTAATGCACAACTTTTCCACTGTAGAGCGTTTATGTTGGCAGTGGCCACATCCCCTTTCTATAGTAACATATCACAGCAGAGAGATCTCTGCTAAACAAATAATCAGTGTTTACTATCTTATGTGGAAAAATTTGGTTAGTCTGACCCTGAAAACTGCAGCGTTTTCGAAACCCAACCCAACCCTTCTTGGATAGCTTTGCGATTTGCTAATTCACTTTGTGAAAAAGTCAATACTAGTTTGAGTACACCTGCATAGCTGTAGCATAGAAGAACAAGTGAAGACATAAAAATCTCATAACTGCTTAACCGAAAAGTGAAACTGGAGATACGGTTTGTTCTGTACTAAAAATAAAAATCTACTGTTCAAAACCAAAGGATAATCCTGCATTGATCCCAGTCTGAAATTGGGTGGTGTATCAAACCCAAATAAAGAATTTAACACTGTGAGCCACATTTCTAAGCAGCCCAGGGCCACCAAGGCATCAGTTATCCACCTAAATATGGACTGGCAAACTACATCCTGTAGACCAGAGTGACAATGGGTAATCAGCATGTTTCAGCAGAGCATCACATCTGATTGCACAGTGTGCAGTAGTCTTACATAGTCATGAACCCTCACTGGGAGAAACTGGTCAAACTCCATGCTGAAATAAACTGCACTGGAAAACATGGTGATTTTCCCACTATGATTGTCCAACTAAACATTTCTATCTATGAACTGCTGCGTCTCGTTAATATTTAAGAAAAAGTCATAGCTTAATGATTTAGATATTATATATTGCGTCTCCCGGCTCTGCAGACTTTTTTCCAGTATTTTCTGCTATGAGCGTCTGTGAGCATCTGCTTATCTTTATTTCCTATATTATGTAAATACAAATATCAAACACATGACATTATAATTCCTTGTGTTGTTTCCCTGACCTTACAGCGCTTTACCGCTGATTAGTCTCTCGTACCTGTTTGAATATCCAGCACCTGCGGGTTGTATACAGCCAGCGGGCGATTCTGCCGGCTGAGCCTCTTGGACTGTCTGGTTGGCGCAGAGAGGGGTGTAGCAGCTAAGGTTGGAGAGCTGCTCGGAGCATCCCCGAATATCTAAAAGAACAAAAAGTTAGAGGGATTTGCTGGCTAGACTGCGTTGTGTGTGTAAAAATCTAAGTAAACAGTCTGTTTTGAGCTGCTGCCTGCGGAGAAATTATGATTATGTATGCGAGTGCGAATGTGAGGTGGTAAAAACAAATAAAGATTCTGGATGCTCTCAAGAGTTGTATCTTAAAGGAACAGTCAATAAACACTTGTGCATTTTAAAACCTGTATGACGTTCTGTCTTACATGAAACACAAAATAAGATATTTATAGTTATGTTCAAGCTGCTCTTTACAATATACAGTAGTGCATGGTGATTATAACCGTTAAGCAGTACTTTTAATACTAGACTTACAGGCAATAAAGATTTAATGTTCAAGCTGTTCTTCACTCAAAAGTAGTATTGCACCAAACTGATTCAACATTTTAACATAAAATAAAACAAAAACGAAATAATAAAAATGTTCCATTTAACCGAAAAACAAAAACAAAACCAAAAACAATATTTCTTAATTTTGGTCAGTTGGGTAATTGAACTATTTATGCTGTTCAGGATGTAGAGTTCTCAGGTGATAAGTTAAACCAGTTGTAGCCTTTTGATTTTTCAGATAAACAAACTTTATATATTGGTACTATAGAATTATTCTTGGTCACAGTGAAGCACTTTTAGTTAACACACAATCATACTGACACAAAAAAATTCTAAATTCATTATTGAAAAACTGATCATTAAAAGTCATTGTTCCCACCAATTTCAGCCCTCCAAAATTTCTTTAAAGCTTGAAGGTTGTGATACAACAAGTCAGATATCTGGACATGTAAGGCCTGTCTGTTGGCCTACTTTTTACAGTGTTTTCTTCACCACTGACACTAATTGGACCACTGTCAAGAGATTTTCAGTATGCTGAATCACAGATGGAGCCCAAAGTTGAGCAAAATCATTGTCATTTGCTGTTAAAAATTGTGAACCAAAAAACGAATATGAAAAAACAAAAGAAAACTGCTGCTTTATTTGCAATTTGTGCATCTACAGTCCTAGCTCTTCCAGTTTCCCTTTTTTTGAATAACAAATACAGACTACTGCCATCTGCTGGTATGGAGAGTTATTTCATGCAAGCTCAGAGCATACAGTATGCAAGTTGGCCGTAGTCTTTAAGGTGTGCTGAAGCACAGCTTTTTGGCCTAGGTGCTCCACAGCAAAAACAGCAGCTTTCAGTGCTGCTAGTTCTTTGATGTCAGTTTGGTGTCAGAGCCTTAATAACCTCCATTTATTGTACAAACAAGAGCTGTGTGAAAGTTCTTCAAAACTTCTCCTTTACTGTTCCATGGAAAAAACAAGAGTAAAACGGTCCTGAATGCTAATAAAACCTACATATTCTGGAAGAATTATCCCTAAATAAGAAGTTTCTTTAAACTCATTAACAGCATGCTTACAAACAGAGCTCTCAAGAGAGTTAAGCCTAAATAAGAGACCCCCAGGCATGTTGCCCAGTTCATTGAGAGCCACTCAAACCGATGTGCATCTAAACGAGTGGCAGCCATTCAGTGACAACACAGGAAACATGTTTTGATAATGGCTTCGGCTTCATTATAGTCACACAATGTTTATATTTGAACCCCAGACGGCTGGTGTGAGTGACGGAGGTTAACAGAAGTGAGGAAGTCTCGACAGGGATGAACAAAGGAATGAGAGAGCTGGTAGAAGGAATAGAAATCTGATACTGCTGTGAAATTCTGCAGACGACAGCAAAGCCTGCTCTCTCTCTTTTTCCATCTCAGTCTTTGCCCGTTCCTCTCTCTCAAACTTTCTCCATCCAGCTCTGCTTTTCTCTTGTAACCCTCTCACCCCTCTCTCTCTCTTTGCCCTCGGTATACACTCTCCCCCCACCCTCGTTTCTTCTTTGTCTCACAACTTTTCTAACTTCTCTCTCTCTCTCTCTCTTTCTATCTCTCTCTACAGATGGACCTGAATGCAAAACACTGTCTGTTGAGTGCATCTGGGGGTATCAGCAGTCTGGAGAGGAGCTAATCAGTCTGCTGCTCTGCAGAGTCATTCCTTCTCCTGAATCTCAACGCTTCGCTCACTTATTTTAACTTACATCAAACAACATCAAGGTCATACGCAATATCATTTTGTCTAGGAATGCTGTATATTAAACATTCTGCTCGTCTATGTCATTTTGGATGCTGCTTCCGAAGTGCTTTTCATCTGCAAAATATATTGAGAAATATTTGCATAAGTACCTGTGCTAAGTACACATACTGTAGTGAGCACTTATGCTGTAATGTGTAATAAAACAACCACAATTCTGATTTTGCCTATTTATGCCTTGTAAAACTGTGTATGATAAATTCTGCATCAAATTGTGCAGTTGTTTGTTGTTATTATTATTTAAGAAAAGGTTCTATTTCATAAACACCTTTTTACAGCCAAAGGTCATTTTGCAAAAGAGAACATCAAATAGTAAAAATCAAATCATGCAAAAGTGATTAATGGATCCCAGTGTTTATTTTTAATAACTGAACTGAAATATGATCATCGGGCACAACATTGCGCATAGTATGAAAGCAATTCATTAGCCTGTTTCAAATAAAGGCTAAATAATTTAGAGATTATGAAATAATCTCACTCTTTCTCCCTTTGTCCCTCAGAATGAACCCCATTTTAGGATTAACCAGATTACTGTCATCTAAAGCTGATTAAATCAGCATTTTAACCTGTATTTTAGCCAAATGAGTATGGCGGTCCAACTGTGTTTGAGCCATCAGAAAGAATGAGTAGTGGCCAGTCAAAACAGACATGGCTCCCCCTAATGGCTGTAGAGAGAAGTACACCAACCTCAGGATGACACGTCTTTGTAGAAAAGTTCAAAATCATATAAACAGACTTCACTCACTATCTGCTCTCTGTGATACTCTCTGATGTGCTAGTGGTGTCTTTAAACCTTGTGAGCTGCCAACCTAGACAGCATTTTTGGCAGCTCACTAGTTTCTGAGATGTGGCCACTCATCTTCAGTGAGAAATCGTACCTTTTTATGCTGTTCTATGAGAATCTCCACCACAATGTTCTGGAACTTGAGGTCCATAATGGCTGCCACTGTTTCTTCCTGCGGTCTCATGAGCGTGGGGCCAAACACTACGCCCAGGTTCGCCACGGTCATCAGGTTCTGTTTGCTGTTGGCGGCAACACTACACACAGAAAAAAAAGGAAGTTATGATTAAATTACTTAAAAAATACAACACAAAAAAAACCAAACAAATATTGACATTACAGCACATTATGTGTTTTGGTGAAAGACAACAAGAATGTTTTATTGCATTGCATTTGCATTTGATTGTGAAACAAGATGCGGTTAACCTTCCACTACAAAGATTCTTTAGAGATAAAGTCCTCAGTCTCACTGCACTATATCTGCTAGATTTACTCAGGTTGTTAATTAAAGATAAAATTAAAGAAAAAAAAAAAGAGGTGGAGAAAAACCATTACATAAATTACTTTCATTAAAGAGGAGAGGGTTGGCAGAAAGTCAAAAATGTGAAAACATGATATTTTGACGTTTTCATTTAGTAATTAAAAGATCACAGGGGTGAAAATTAAAACCTGCATGCTGAATGACTTCGATTTTTCTGGCTTAGAACCTTTTGGCTATCAGCCTCACAGATGGAGAAATTTTTTTACTTAGACTTCATTACTTATCATACTGTCCATGCAAGTCAATTTGTAAAATAGAACTTTACGGTCCTCTGGACAAAAAAGAAAAAAAGTAGAGAAAAAGAAAAAGTCATTCATTCCTAGGTCATGATGAAAACACTCTAGATGTTTTTTTTAAGCTTTGCACATTTATATAATTTTCCATGGAACGTGCTGCACTTTTCATGTATGCATATAGTGTATGAATTACATCCAGCTCAATTAACAACACATTTTGAATATAATAGAGTAAAAAAAAGTTTGTTTTTTTTATTAACCCTCTGGGGTCTGAGGTGATTTTGACATGCTCTGAAATTTGTGGTTATTTCAGCAAGACTCAAACTTTTGAACTGTACTGTAAACCTAAAAGAGCTCTGGTGTCACTATCAAAATGCAATTCTTCCTCTGCAAATAACTATTATTGACTATTTTGAGAAACAAGTGACCCCTGATTTGAAAATTAAGAAATGGGGGGGAAAAGGCAGCATATAAAATTTTAGAGTTTGCAATTATGTAACTTTAATAAAAAAAAAACTAAATAGTCTGGACACTTTTGTCCCTGTTTCAGAACAATGCAAAACAAACTACGTGTCTCAAAAAGTCAGATTACCGCTTTTAAAGGGTGCACTTTGAAATAAATACACCACACATAGATAACAATTAATCACCTCTATAATTCCAATTCAGAAAACATGGCAACATTAGGCTTTTTCCTCTCCATCTCTGATGGGTCTGCAACTGCGCCAACTCCTAAAGCATTTTGCGAGGGCTGGAGTGGATGAAAGAGGAATTTAGTGGCGGATAACCTGAATTTAATTTCCAATTGCACATCCTTGGCTGCCAGCAAATCCCACTCTATATTTTGAGGAGATGCGTCTGCCCAGTCACTGATTGCTGGAGGTTAGGGAGATTATGCGCTTATCTTCAATTTGCTTACATTCACATTGTATAAAAATGTGAGGCCTGAGGTAAAGCCTTGTAATGATAGCTAACATTATTTAGAAATCTCTAACCCGATCTAATCTCTTGCAAAAAACTGTTGCATAACTCTCTTCTCTAAGTGGGCAGTTGCTGGATTTAGAGGATAGGGGAGGGGCAGGGCTTGTTTTCTCTAGAAAAAAAGTTTTGATCTAGATAACAGCATGGAGGGTATGAAAGTCCATGTGGAGTTTTTTCTCTCTTCTCTCCAGAGTGCTGTCTGTCTGTTTGCTCTGTTGCTCAGCAACAGGGGTAGCCTACAGACATTTCTAAGGGTGCTGCCTGCAGGAAGGTGTGTGCTTGTGTGCTGAGCGTAAGAATGGAATGAGGGAGAATGTTGGAAATAATGATAGAAAATAGTGACTAACGGCCGAGAGAGGTAAACAGGTTGGAGAAAGAAAGCAGAGAATGTACACACACGCACACACACACACACACAAAAATGTATACAGATAGAAAGAAACCAGTTTCCACTCACTTGGCAAGATGCTGGGTAACCAGACTGAGCACTAATCTGTTCCTCTCTGGCAGTTTATGAACCAGGCAGTGAATGGCCTGAACTCTAGATTCTGGAGTAGCACTCTCTGTGTAAAAGAAGAACAAAAAAAAAAAAAAGATAAAAAAAAAAAGGCATGAAATACGCAATGGCATGAGATGGCATGAAATATGCAAAAGTATTACCTATTAAACCTTCATGTAGATGTTTATAATTAAACACTCGGAATTAGATTTATAAACAAATATAAATTGCTAAATTGTAAATTTTAAATAAATTATTTAAATACATTAGTAACAACAACAATAATATAAACAATAATATTTATACATGCATGCATACATGCAAATTCCTTTCAGTTTTTATGTTTTTACTATTAAAATGTTACTATTTAAACGCTATTATTTTACCATTTTTTAAAACACTTTGATCTAATATTATTTAATTTCAGCTTTATTTTAGTTGAGAATTTTGGTACCACTTTATAATAACTAAATGCTATGAATCATTAGTAAAGCATTAGTAAATAGTCAGTTCATTCATTATAAAGCATTGTTCCAACATTAATTATCATTAGTAAGCAGTTGATAAATACAGCTATAAATGCCTTTTTCTTGATTTATAAGCATATCTATAACAAAGTAGATTTAAAGGCTCAGTTACCTTCCTAACAGAACAAATAAACAAAGACAAGACAGAGGGAAACAGAACTACTCATTTCAAGAGGCAAAAATATGAAACTGCACAACTGTACACTTGATTTTTTTTTCTATGAAATTGCAGAGGCTTGTTTTTCATTTATCAAGTGTACAGTTGTATGGTTTCATTTTTTTGCATCTTGAAAAAAGATTTCTGTATTCTGTATCCCTCTGTGTTGTGTTTGTTTAACTTTTCTGTGTGGAAGATAAACAAGTCTTTACATCACCTCTGTAAATGCTTTACAAGGTATAAATATTCCTCACTTTAGATCAGTTCACAAAGACAGACGGCTGATGACTACTAAATGCTTTATAACTACCTGACTTTATCATGAATTACAGCAGGAACGTGTGTTAATAAAGCGTTTATTAACACACTGAGCAACTATTCTCATGTGTATAAATAATACAATTTAATAATGTACATTTAAATAAATCATGGCAAAGAAAGCGGACTGAGAAGCCATTCTGTGCTCTCACTTAACAGATCAGCGCGCTCTTTGAAAATGTGTATCTGCCATGATACTTCCATGACGTTATAGCTACATTTTAAATTACTTCCCAGCTGCACGGTCAAAAAAGGGCTTACCTTACTTAGTATTTTTTTCTAAAACAAGATGCAATTACTAGATATAGTCTTGTGGATCTAAAATCTAAAAGGGGGATCTAAATTAAATGCATTTTGCTTAAACTAAAGTAAAATTACCTGCCAGTGGAGTAATAAAAATAACCTTGCATTCAGAAGATTTTACTTGCATGTAAAATTCACATTATTTAGAATCGTTTCCCCCAACAATTCTAAATGAAGTTTTACAATTTGCGTGAAACTGTTCTTACGCACTCATTACACACACATCTGTGTTCGTACTGTTGATAAATGAGGGCCCAGGGCTGGCCAACCCCAGGCTGCTTCAGGAGAACTTGAATATAATATGTTCCTGTACGCATGGCCCTCATAAAAACTAAAGAACTAATTAGTAATTCTGCCTTTGTATATGTGGCATTAACAGGCTTGCCACTATTGACTTATAGCACCTCCCAGACCTGCGACATCCTCCTCTAACACATCTCTGCTCGTGTCGTTTTTATAATTTGAGAGTCCTTCACTGAATTTTAATTCAGTGATACTTTCAGCAAGCATTAAACCCCACCTTTGAGTTTCACAAATCATAAGCGTTTCTCTCACTGACATGCACATATTCAAAGTTTATGGCATTTGTCAAGTAATTGATTGGGTATTGCTTGATTATCATCTAAGCAAGGACAAAGACCTTACTTGCAGGGACGATGAACTCCTTATACAGCTCGTATGTCATTAGTGGCTCTGGAAGGCTCCTTGAGGGAGAGAGGGAGAGATTTATCGGCTTTATTGGGCATTATTATATACACAACACTATGATTAATGTGGCTGATCACTGCAAGAAATTAGATGAGCACACAAACACACACACACACTGTGATAACCAAGTTCATCTGAAGGTACTTTCGCTCAGCTTTTGGCACATGTCCCAGCACTGTTAGCCCAAAATGAGCCCAGCACACCAATATCATTCATACTTGTAAAGGAGTACAAGCTACTGCTGCTGTGTTACAAAAGCTGCCTTGTGCTATTCTATTGTCACACATCAATTACAGAAATTAGTTAAACGAAATATTAATTCAATGTTAAATAAAACGGCATACAATTATATTTTGTCACTGAAAAGAATGTCCCACTGTGAATTTTAGTTGAGATTCAATTCAATTCATAAATGAAGAATACGCCCCCAAACGTTTCTTTCTGAGACTTCCCATCTGAACTTAGATTTACACTGAATTTTCTTCTGAAACAAGCAAATGGGTTAAAGCATTGATGTATTCTGTCAAATTACAGTAAGTAGATTTCGTGAAAGGAACACTTACACACACACACACACACACAGGTTTATTTACTGGTGTATTGGTTTATGTATACTTGTGAGAATGAAATTACTTACTGTATACTGTATAGTGAAAGATCATGACAACCTAGTGAGGATATTTGCCTGGTCCTCACTAGTTAAAAAGTCTTATAAATCAACTAAGATGATTTTATGTAGATCTAGTGTTCTGCACTTCTTTCTTTGAAGCATTTGTGCTTTATGGGGACCCTCCATGAAGTAGGTATAATGGTTTTTATACTGTACAAACCGTATTTTTTATAGCCTTGTACCTATACTGGTAGTTTTTGAATTTCATAAAACACAGTTTTGTATGTTTTTTTAAGCTTTTTGTTTTATGGGGACACAGGAAGTGACCTCATAAACCATGTTAATGAAGTAGTACCCATGTCATTCATTATACACATTTGTATCACACACACGCACTCACACCCACACACACACACAATGCTGTTTATTATCTGCAAGCAGAAACAGAATGCAGAAAGTTTAAACTTACCTCAGGTAAAGTTTTAAAGCACTGGTGATGGTTTTGACATCCCAGTCCTCACTGGCTGCTAAATCTATTTCACTGCTCTTCTCATCTGTCGATCACAAAACAATTCAAGAATTCAAGTTCAAATGATCTCTAAAAACAATAGCAAACTATATCTGTGGTATAAATAATGCTACAATTGTATGTTAGTCACTTTTTTGCATTAATATTAGAAATGATTTAAGTCTTAAATTGTAATAATAAACAGTGCTAATTTATTTATTTTTGGTTTAAAGATGTCTTTTACACTCAAAAGGCTACATTTATGGAATCAAAATACAGTTTAAAAAAGTACTATTGTAAACTGTTTTCTATATATTAACATGTAATCTTAGTGAGACCACAATTAAAAAGTATTGTATTTTGAAATGTCTGGCACAACAGAAAAAACTATACAATCAAAAAAAATCACAAAATGCATTTTAAAGATGCAGAAACTCATACACAAACTTTTCTAAGATTAATAACGTTGCCTTATTAGGGACTTGATTAGGACAAGATCAGTATAGATCCAAGACCAATGAAAAAGTCAAAGAAAGCAAGATGGTTAAAAAGGTCATCCTTTTGTTCTATTACTGCTCACGTAAATCTGTAGATGTGTCCCTGATGGACAAAGTGTATGCAAATATATAATGCATATAACAATCTGCTTTGAGTTTGTAACTCCGGGCTCTGACACTTTTGAAGAATTCAACCGAAGCATTGACAATCACCTCTCTGTCTGGCTTGCTGTTACCATGGTAATGTCTGAGTGAGTTTTTATAGAACACAGAAGACAATCAGAAAAGTCTCAGTCCATATATGCACAAAAGTTTAGCCATTTAAGTCAATTCAAAGTTAAAATAAAGAACAAAGGCAGCTTGAACAATTTTGTGCTACATTCATGCGAAGGAACGAACATATCCCTTAAACCCAAGTCCAATGGTATTCAGCCACGTTGCTGAATTCAGCCTGCTCTGACCAGTTTTTAACTCCCAGACAAACATGCCTAACGCCCCTATTTAATTCTCCGCTGAGAAACTGAAGTGTGTTTACATATCATAATAGAGTCCACTGCTGATGGAATAAACAGCAGAGGAAATTTCCCAGAGAAACTAACATTTCATCTTTCTCTGTTCTGCTTTCTTTTAAAACGCTGATGTTCATTACCCTAATCTCAACCTTCAGACAGCTGGGAGTACACATGTAAACACACTACTGTTAATAAAATTGGAGTCTGTCCTTTTTTTGTTTTTATGTCAGTAAAACTTTCAAAAGCCTGTATTTGATGAAAAATACAATAAAAACAGCAATGCAGTGAAATACTACAATTAAAAATGACTGTTACTTATTTGAATAGATTATAAAATGTAATATTTTGCTGTGATGGCAAAACTTTTTTTATCAGCCATTATTCTAATCTTCAGTGTCACAGGATCCTTCAGAAATTCTAATATGCCAATGTGATGCACAAGAAACATTTCTTCTTATTAATGTAGTTAATATTTTTTGTAAACTTTCTTTTATGAATTTGGGGTTTAAAAAAAACTTCCATCATTAATATGGGCTGTTAAACATGCTAGAAATGAAAACAAATATAGCAGATTTCTCCCCTCTTCAAGTTCCTAAGGCTAAGCTAATACTTTTTACTTAACTTCTGTCTAAAGTTACATTCTATGTTGATGCTACTGGCAAGCAAGAGTAAGACCTCTCTACATAAAGGCAAAATTAAATGTTACACCAGACATTTTATAATGGCTCTGAGTGATTATTTTAATTTGATTGTGATTGATTGTATTTAAATTAGAAATTATTATATAAGCCTAATCATATTCCGTAAATGTTGTTGATAAATGATAAATGCTAACAATCGCATGGCCTCGCGTGATTTATTGCTTAATTAAAATGACATGCCGACTACCTGAGTCCTCAACCTGTGTCCCTGTTAGCACGATAGGCGTACATCACAGCTCCAATACAGGCATCCTATTAGCTCTTTGGTTTCATCTTAACACTCAATTTGCATTCTACTGACATCTCAATACAACATAATGCATGCTCATCCTCCTGAGTCACTTTGGTGAGAAAAATCTGTCAAGAAAACAAATGCAGCTTTTAATTTAGCACTATGATTATATCACGTGGCACTGACTTATCAGGATATTAACGTATGGAATTTTGATTGGTCATTCCATCTGATCTTACAATTCTTTACGTAATTACTGTACAGACTTTTAATAAAAAGAATTCCTGGATGTGATCCAGAGTCTGTGAATGAGTGCTCTGATTTTAAAAACGAGATGGATAGTTGGTTGTGCGCTGGATATTTGGCAGGTTTTAAGTTCATGAGCCAACTACAAGGTCTCAGGCTGTTCTCAGATGAGGACAGTGGATCCGTATAGAGTGTTAATGGCTATTAGACTCTAGAGTGGATGAGTTCATGTAGCAGCAGGGGCTCAGGCAGCCTGCCGACTCGACACAACGTTTAGCATTCAGAGCAGAGAGATACCAGCTCATGCTATAACTGCAGGAGAGCGAGCGAAATCGAGTGCGAAAGAAAGAAAGAAAGAAAGAAAGCTGAGTATAGGACAGGATAACGATAGTGCATGAGATGGTGATCAGTGTGTGTTGGGTTTTTTGGGAGAAGTGAAATAGGATCAAGGAAAAGTGAGAGAGACAGAGAGAGAGAGAGAGAGAGAGAGAGAGAGAGAGAGAGAGAGAGAGAGAGAGAGAGAGAGAGAGAGAG
>JAUMHE010000001.1:1660377-1680516 GCA_032359235.1 Enteromius mattozi | reverse complement strand
AATCCATGTGTTTTTATAAGAAAAATATGCAGATTTTAAATGTAACAAACACTTTACTCTTCCTCCTGCTAACTGTGGAAGAGGTTCAGACCGATGAATGCATCACACGCGTGTGTCTGGGAAATGTAGGAGCAAAGGAAAACCAGTCTCCTCTTGGCTAATATCGAAATTCTCCAACATTTTTCTTTACCAACGTTTTGTCTCTCTCACGCAACGCATACGTCTCACGCAGGCAGCAGCATAGATGTAGCATAGATATATGCATAGATGCCTCATTAGCGACTGTTTCTATGGGCAGTCTGACTTGATGTCATCCACCATACTAATCACTGAATATTCAAAAGATGCCACAATCCTGCATAGAACGGCTCATCGGCTACCTACAGTATGGTGAATGAAGCCGAGTTCACCGTTCCAACATGGTGGCCACATCTACATGCCTGGAGCATATTCAAAAGTACCACTGATCTATAATAGAGAACATTGTATAGATCAGTGATATATACGTAGATGCCTCATTAACGACCTACGTCTACGTGTCTGGAGTGGTCTAGGCGTCTTTGAGCGGCAGCCTCATGAAACCAACACAGAAGTGACTAAAGCTACAACTCATTGACTGGCCGATAGATTACAGTGTACATTTTAGGACATCCTCAGACCTCAGTTATAAAATGAAAATGCGTCATGCCTCAGACTAAAGGGTCTTTGTCAATGGACCAAACGGCATCGTGAAATGGACTCCGATAAAAAGGCATCAGACAAAAAGTCCTCAGCCGAAACGGACTCAGGTGGAGTCTGACGCGTTGCGTTGCCCCGCCCCGTGTGACATCACACACACACGCAGCCCAAGCAAAGTGGTCGTGTGGAACTGTTGAGGATGGCACTATTACTGACTTTTTAAACATGCACAAAATACTTGTGAAATGCATGTTATCCTATGCTTAAAATCTAATTAGTTTTGCATTTAATAAAACTGTTGAAATAAACAATATCAGAAGCAGCTTATCTCCATCTGCCATCCTCAACAGTTCCACACCACCACTTTGCTTGGGCCGCGTGTGTGTGATGTCACAAAGCTTGACACAGAACGTAATTTTTTCTGAGACCTAAAGCCTTTCAGTCTAAGTCACGATGCCGTTTGGTCCATTGACAAAGGCCTTTTAGTCGCATGCATGCATGACGCATTTTCATTTTATGACTGAGGTCTGAGGAAGTCCTAAAATGTACACCGTACCAGTGTTAATTATAAGTTAAAATTTATTAAATTATAATTAAAAAGGAGCAGACATTTGCTTGTTAGTAGTTTAACCAATGGCACTTTAACTGTGTAGGAACTGGAGCATGCACTAGGGCTGGCACTGCATCTCTTTGGCAACATGTCAGCTGGAGGCAGTCACTGCTATAAGAGCCAAAAAAGATACACATTTTCAAAGACTTAGCCAAGATGATAGAAACAATACCATTTAGACATGAACCCAAAAGAATCTGGTACTCACAACAGTATTCATTTTTGAGTACATTTTACAAACTTTATATTGACACACTGTGATGTCAAAAATCCATGTAGGTTATAGCTAATGGATAGGAACGGAACAGTTTCACATCCTAGCTGGAGGTACATTTACATATACATTTCTCAAAGTAACTCTCAGCTTTTGTTAAGACTGATTTTACAAACGTTAACCTCCAGAGTACCTAAAGCTATAAATAAATAAAGATAACCAATTTTTCCCTTTTCAATTATTTTTAATGGATTCTGTTTGAGAAACCAACAACAACAAAAAATGTTTACACACAAATAAAGAAAAAGGAAACTGAGCTATGCACAGGATATACCAATACATACATCCATGTACAGATCAGAGTTTCTAAGGCCAGAAGATGGGGTGTGAAATTGCTGTTATGGATACCAGCAGAATGCTAGCCGTAATATGAGAGTTATGTGCAGTGTGAGCCAGATGGTAATATTTCAGTTGCTGTTCAATTCTTTCTATAAAGTAAACAGTTGCTGTTGGACAACATACCTACAGTACACAGGTCATTAGACTTTATTTATTTTAACTTTATGCTATATTTCCACCCAATTTGCTAAGCTAAACCACAAAGGACTTAATATAGAAGCCCATACACCATTTTAAATCAAGCTTATGTATCTATACAATATCTACTATATACTTGCTTTGTAAGTGTAATAAGATCAGAATGAATTTCAAACAGCATATAGGTTTCAACTGAACAAATACATTTTTAATTTACCAGGGTTTGTATAATGAGTTAATGGCAAGTTGCCAACCATATAATTCATGTATTAGCCTTTAAACAAACTAAATAGTTTAACTTACAGTTGCTGTCAGTGTTCAAATAAAACATACTTAACTAAAGTACAAGCTTGGGTTTCATAACAGAAATTACGCTGTTCGTATTAGGGACGTAATTCATATCCAAAGCAATGCTATATGATCGTTTGTTAGATGGTGGAATGCATTTCCTCTGAGATTTGTGGCACCAGCAACACTGACCCGAGTGTAGAAGTCATTGCAGAAAGGGATTTGTGTGTCAAGGAGCAAAGATCTGCTAACAGATCTTCTTTCAAAGATCTCTCTATGCCTGGCTGAAACTCAAAGCCATTACAAGATATGCTGAAAACCCTGGGGCTTCCCCTTGCCTAGTTCATCTTTTGAGCTTTAGAAGATGGAGAAGATCGTACTGCTGGTTTGGATTTTTTTCCAGCAATTACTCAGGATAATCAAACATGGGTATTGATGGAAAGCCAGGGGAGAAAGGCTCAGTTGCAAAACCTAGTGAAGCATCATAGTTGCTCTGCTGGTCAAATTCTAAGGAGGCATTACATGCACAGTATCAGGTCTACAAAGTCTCTCTCAAGTTTTGTGGTTTCTTTTTCACAGACGTCTGCACCTAATCTGTGCGTCAGACATGTAAACACCAGAAAGATTTAGTGCTCTTTGGTGCCAGCGGCAGCCACAACCACATTGTACACAGGAGTCACATCTCCATTGCCCTGTTTCATCCTTGCAACTCTCAAATTTGCTAGAGGATATGATGTACTGTATGTTTCTGGGGTTATTCTTATCTCTCATAAGTTTTTCCTGTGATCTGAGCCTTGAGATCACCCTATGGTGCCTTTCCCTCCTAAGAGTGCTTTCTCTTGATCTCTCTTCCTCTGCCTGCCTCAGACAACTTTCAGGCGACTGGTGTCAAAAGGGTTGTGGCTGGTCTACCATGCCATAATTCATCACCCTGTAGTTTGGGGATCAGGTGCCTGGCTTTCGCAGATGTCACATGGACAAGTACAGTACCTGCCGGTGTCCAGTTGTCAAATATTCCCCCTGTGGAATGCCTGGAATTACATGAGGCGCCTAACATAGACTTCCAAGCTTGGTGCTTGTGAGACGCCATTATTAGATGCAGAGGAAATGGCCAAAGCTTCTCAGGTCAGAAAGATGTGACCCATATCAGAATATGACTTCATGTTACCTCGTGAAATCAGATGGGGTCTAATCTGAAGAATGGTCATACTTTTTCATGTTTGGGATACTTAGCATGGCCCTAGTTCTTATAAGTATAAAAGTATATGGATGTACTAGGCCACTTTAATCTTGTAATATGCCTCTGGCAGTGAATGTTTATATCCTCCCAACATTCCCTCCCAGGCCTGAGGCTCTTTACATCTATTGACCTGTGGCACTAAGGTGAAAATCTATCAGAACTATCAAATGCCAGAGTCATTACATGTAACACATCAGTCTTTCTACAAGCAAAACCCATTTTGATCCATCATCTGGTGGGCCTATAATTCCTTAAAACAAGAAACTATATAAAATTGTTTCATAATAGCAATTAAGCCAATTAATTCCTTTGGGAATTGTTACTGCCAACTTAAAACAAAGGCATACTTATGGTTGGAAAAGGGATAGTTCACCCAAAAATGAAAATTAATTACTCACCCTTATGTCGTTCCAAACCTACCATCACTCTGTTCTTCAATTTGATAATGTTCAGTGCTTTGCTACAATCTGTATTGTTAAAAGCGCTATATAAATAAAAGTGACTTGACTGTAAGACATTCATTCGTCATCAGAACACAAATTAAGATACCTTTGATAAAATCTGAGAGCTTTCTGACCCTGCATAGACAGCAACACGACTACCACGTTCAAGGCCCAGAAAGGTACTAAGGTCATTGTTAAAATAGTCCATGTGACATCAGTGGTCATCATTTTATGAAGCTACGAGAATACTTTTTGTGTGTCGTGGTACTCTTGTGAACGCACGGCAGAAACTTACATGGAAGAATAGAATTTTAGTTTTCTTTGTGCACAAAACTAGTCTCATAAATGTAAAGTCAAAAAGGGTTTTATTTTAAGGTTTAATTCTTGCCATTAGCAAACAATTAACTATGACTTCTGCCTCAATAATCTCCTAATTTGCTGCTTATTAATAGTCAGTAAGGTAGATGTTAAGTTTAGATACTGGGTAAGATTAGGGATGTAGAATATAGTTATGCAGACTATGTGTTGTATAAGTACTAATAATCAGCCAATATGCTAGTAATATGCATGATAATGAGAATTGAGTTAATAATGAGAGTTTTAGTATCAGTGTTAGCATTAGTTTTTTTCCCCAGAAGCTATTAGTGTTAGCTTTAAAGGGTTAGTTCACCCAAAAATGAAAATTCTGTCATTAATTACTCACCCTCATGTCGTTCCAAACCCATAAGACCTTTGTTCATCTTCAGAACAAATTAAGATATTTTTGATGATATCAAAGAACCATCTGACCCTCCATAGACAGCAATACAACTGAAATAATCCCAGATCCAGAAACATGTTAAAAACACTGGTAAAAAGTCCATGTTGACATCAGTTGACTCAACTACAGTTTTGCGACGATAGGAGAATACTTTTTTGGCGCAAAGAAAACAAAAATAACATCATATACTCAACCATTCTTGTCCTATGACTTACGTCTTCTGCCATTTTAGAGAACATTACTGCATAAGCGTACGCTTTCTTCTAGGAGCAAACAGCCACAGATTGCTTTCACCCAGATGTAAACAAGGCTGATTACATCAAATACATTAAAGCTTGTGTATATGGTGCGTTAAAATAGCAGAAGACGTAAGTCATGGGAGAAGAGTAAATTATGTTCTTTTTGCTTTATTTGCACAAAAAAAATATTCTCGTAGCATCGCAAAAGTGCAGTTGAGCCACTGATGTCACATGGACTGTTTTACCGATGATTTTGCTACATTGCTGTCTATGGAGGGACAGATGGCTCTCTGATATCATCAAAAATATCTTAATGTGTTCTGAAGATGAACGGAGGTCTTATGGGTTTGGAATGACATGAGGGTGAGTAATTAATGACAAAATTTTCATTTTTGGGTGAACTAACCCTTTAATTATTGTGAATTCAACTTTTTTTCTGCAATATTAAAGGCTGTTGGTGACTTGAATAAGTGTGACTGTGACCATTAGTTAGCCCTGCATTCTTTCTATATATTATTGCAGTCATAAATACCTCCAGAGCTTCAGACATCCCTCTGTGACGCCTGAGCTCATTAAATGAGTTAGCACCAGCACTGCTGCTCCATCTTATATCAGAAACCCTTAAATTAAATACTTTGTAACACCAAAAAACTGCTATTGCACTGCTCCAATTCTCATGACATATACTGAACTAAAAACAACATTCTGAGAAAACAGTCTGAAACACTCATGAGAAAACATTCTGTTTTCAAGGGAGACACTTTTGTGTTGTTTGTTCATTGTAGACACAAATCCCCCTAGAGTGTAGAAAGAAGCAGAAAGAACCATGACAGTGGGTTTGGGCCACCCAGACAGTGCCTGCTGTCTGCTTCAGTTGTTGCTCCCATGCACAGATAAAAGCTGACAAAAGGGGTGAACAAGGGAGGGGATAAATGCAGGGAGTGAGGATACAGCTGTCAGTTCCCGGTCTTGGAATCTGAAAACCACTAAGAAATGGTGTGAGAAAGAGAAGAAAAAGTGCACAGTCAGAAAACTGAGGTGGGCTCCACAGTCACTCTTAAACAGCACCTGCCTTCCAAACATAGCAATAAAACTGTTTAGGAAATATAATGCTCTTCTTCCGAAACCCAGGCAGTTAAACTAATAGGCAGTGACTAATAAAACGTAATGCAACTAAGAAAGTGTAACTTTTTGACAAAAATCACAATAAGATTTAGCCAAGTAACTTTTTAGGGCTGTGAACATTAACTCCAAATTTATAATTAAATGTCTAATGCACAACTAGATCTTTTCATTATTGCTTTCTAAAGAGACAATGTTTAATAGAACAATATTTATTGTAAAACATTTTTTTGGTAAAACTTCTTAATTTGCTGCTTATTATTTAATTAGTGAGATAGTTGTTAAGTATAGGTATTGGATATTATTAGAGATGTAGAATACGTTCATGTAGAATAAGGCATTAATATATGCTTAATTATTAATAATAAGTGGCTAATATTCTAGAAATACGCTAATAAGCAACTACTAGAGGGTAAAAAACATCAATGTGGCTTTAGTACAATAACAACTAATAGATCATTTAATTTTTATAATTTATTAAACAATAAATACAATTTTGTCATTTATTTTAAAAAAATGAATGGTAACTTCATTTCATACCCTCGCAAACTGGTCTTTAAAAATGTATACCTGGTTTTGTTTTAGGTCATGGTCTTTGGTAAAAACACAAAAATTGTAATTAAAATCATCTAATAAATTGACTCAATTATATTCCTAACTTATACTCACTCTTTACAGAGTATTGTGCCTTGTGATTGTCTTAATATTCTATGCCTTTAATTGTTCTTACAGTACCTACTAATTTTCCTTTGTATTTTTATATAGAATAATCACTACAAATTCTAGTATTTATAAGCATGGAATTTATAGAATAGAGGGACATTGTCTCCATTGCAAGTGGAACTATTTTCCATAATCTTTCAGACAAAGTGCCCTTATCCAGGGCCAGAGAAATGTCATAAGGCCTCCATGTTACACAGGTGACTGCTGTATTCTGAACTGAAAGAGAGCCTTCAGTCTGCATGTTGTCCGTTTGATAATCCTCTGATACAGCCTTACTAAGCTCAATATCAGTTCATATACTCAAACTGGGCAGTATGCCTGAGAAAATTGTCTCCTGAAGAAAGAGACACTTGGCTGAGCTACGATACGGTTCCCCTTCCATTAAGCCTTTGAAACGTGCTTCATTTTCTTCACATTGTGCCTTTGCGGGATGTTTTATAATCGGCTTGTTTTTAATACTTGTTAATGCGCTCAGCTATGCAGTTGGTGCATCTGGTATGTGCCACTGTATTCACACTTCTGCGAAAGCTTAACAAGAGATAAAACATCTAATTTGAATGAGACTCCCCCACATCTTCAATGTCAATCAGCTTCGATGTGTTTAACAACTCTTTAGCAATCTAGGGCAAAGATAAAAATGATAAATGAGTTGTATATTTTTAGGCAGAGCTGTCAGACACTTGAGCTTGGTCAAGGCCAATGCTGTCAAGTTAAGCTGAGCCGTTTCCTAAACTGAGAGGAGGGTGGTAAAGAAGAAGGCCAATGGAGGACATGATGATGCTGTTTTATTGATAACTATAAATCAGTCTCACAACATCTATTTCATTATGGATGTTTTTTGGCACATCTTGTGATATGAACTACAATATTTCTTTTGCATAATGCTCACATCAAAAGAGTGCAGAATGTATGTAGAAACTATAAAACAGCAAGCACAAAAATATTAAATTGCAATAAAGCCACAGTTTATTCAGTTTATTCACTTTGGTATCAAAATCAGAATAAATCTGAGCCACAAAATAGTGTCCAAGAATGTAACATACCTTTTGTCTTTAAAGATAATCAGAGTCATGGGATAGCATGGATTATGGCAAAATGGGATTGAGAATACTTTCAAAGTCATTACAGAACTTTATCCTACTTCAGTCACTTAAGATTCAGGATCCTCACTGCTTAAATCATTTAGTCCATGGAGAGAGTCTAATCCGATTATACTTTAATCTGATTACTCTAAATGATAATTAGTCACTAAGGTATGCATGATTTGATGAAAAAGTGCTGGAATACAAAACAAGATCTATTTTGTTTATCTGGGATATGGAGGTGGCATATTTGTAGGTGTAGCACATATGCAAGTCTTGGAGACAAAAGATCTGACTGTCTCCTTTATGACCCCTACTGCCATTTTCATCTCTTTCAACTCTCCATCTTTTGCTTTTGTGTTAATCTGCACCAACCACATTTTTCCACAACTGCCTTCTATGCAACTGCCCTATGGTATGGGCTTTCGGCATGAACCTGACACCTCGTTGGACTCATTCTTTTTGTACCTCATTCAGCTACCAACAAAAGTAGTAAAAAAGAAGGCAGTGTGGACATGAAATATTGAGTATTGATTTTACAGTAGTAATGAGGGAAAGACAAAAAAGGGTGGAGAACGTCAAGAGAAAACGAAACCACCCCAGGACATCCACAATTAGGACGAGGATCAAGTTGTGCTCATTTTGGCCCCTCTTTCTTTTTACATATCTCAACTTGTAAGATGAGATGAATCTTTAGCAAACTGCATAATCTCAAGGTGCTTAAATACACACTTTGTCTTTTTTCATTGTGCGTTATTAAATTAATTGTGCTTTTCACTGTTTGAATAGGGGGTAACAAACTAAAACCACAACCGTTCCGTCTAAACTGGGCCTGGATATCTCTAGAAAGAGAATACTACATTGTGGATGAGGATGCAAAGTTTCTGGAAGTCACCCTCAAACGCCGGGGATACTTGGGAGAGACATCATTTGTCAGTAAGTATATCAAAGTGATGGTGTTACCCTACAAGGATAATCACCAGTTTTCGGTTACAAAATATTTGTTTAGGCCTATATGATCAAATGACAGGATTTGTTTAACAAAAAAACAGCTCATTAAATCTTGGAATCCTCATAAAAACAAAACTGAACCACCTTCATTGTCATGTCTGTATATATTTAGAGATAGTAAACAATGTCCATTCCCAGCTGTTACAAGTTGGTCCCTCTGTGTTTGGTATTTTCACAGCCCTTTTTACTGTGCCTTAAAGTATATAGTTAAGAAGTAGTCAGCAGATATCATAAACTGTTCGGTCAGTTTGAGTAACTCTGAGTTATGTTTGTAGTTTAAGGTCTAAATAGTGTTTTCTATTTTAAAGGCATTGCCACCAAAGATGGTACAGCAAAACAGGACAAAGACTTCCGTGGCAAAGCTCAGAAACAGGTCCAGTTTAACCCTGGCCAGACTTCAGCCACTTGGAGGGTGAAGATATTCACAGACCAAGAGTTTGAAACTTCAGAGATGTTCGAAATCCAGCTATCAGAGCCAGTGATGGCTGTTCTTGAATACCCCGATACAGCCACTGTAGAGATTGTAGATCCTGGTGATGGTAATTAAGCCATTTTTAATAATATCCTACTTTGTCTATTAAACACATATTTCTTGTGAGTGTGAGTGTGTGCACCACAATGCAATATTCACTTTTAATCACTGGAATTTCTATTTTTCTAGAGTCCACAGTGTTTATCCCTCAAGCTGAATATCGTATAGAAGAGGATATAGGAGAACTATTAGTTCCAGTCAGAAGATCAGGAGACGTCAGCCAAGAACTAATGGTTATTTGTTACACACAACAAGGTGAGACCTATAAAATCATCACACAACCTATTGACAGGATTATGAAAATATTACCTATTACAACTTACAGGACCTTACATGACCCTACATGACCTGTACTTCTGGTGTACATTCTGTAGTACTTGAAAGTCTGTTCGTATATATATAAAAAAAAAAAAAATCCTTCTATACAGGCAGTGCAACCGGAACCACCCCCAGCACAGTGCTCTCCTATTCAGACTACATCACAAGACCTGAGGACCACACCAGCATCCTGCGTTTTGATAAGGATGAGCGGGAGAAGTCGTGTCGCATCATAATCATTGATGACTCCCTCTTTGAGGAGGAGGAAAGCTTCAACGTTTCCCTTAGTATGCCGATGGGTGGCCAAGTGGGAGCCAAGTTCCCCAGCACCAAAGTGGTCATTTTGGCCGATAGCGATGATGGTGAGTTGGCTAGAACTAAGTAAATAATTTAATTACATTTAAAACAGTTTTCCAGTTTTATGTTTATTATGTTTATTTTTAAAATGTAAGTCTTCAGTATTTTTATCATCACAGTTGAAAATGGTAGCCCTGCTTAATCATTTTAGTGGGAATAATTTTTTCTTAATTCTTTGTTACATAGAAAATTTAAATGAACAGCATTTACTTGTAATAGATTTTTTGTAACAATATATGTATACACACTAGTGAATTTGGGACTGAGCCTATATACATACTGTATAAGAGTGCAAGCCAAACTAACTATATTCTGTGTATTTTATTTTTCTTATCCACAAAATGCTTTCATGATTGATAATGGAGTTTAAAGTAGTGCTGGGCAACAATTAATTGTGATTAATCGCATCCAAAATAAAAGGTTTTGTGTACATAACATATAAATGTACACTTTGTATATTTATTATGTGCATATAAATACACACACATGCATGCACATTTTTAAGACAAATCTTATATTTATATATTAAATATATTCATATATAATATAAATATATAAACATGTAAAGATTTTCAAAATATATACTGTATGTGTGTGTCTTTATATACATAATATACAGTACACACACATATCTTATATAAACAAAAATTGTATTTTGGATCGCAATTAATCAATGCTCAGCACTAGTTAAAAACAACTTACTCATTCTCAATCACAAAACCGTCTCCTCCATGTTCTGTGGTTATACTGACATCTCACCTGTTTCTTTATAGTTGTTCTTTTAATACCCAAGCTTTGAAAGCATAGGTAGCCACAAAACAATCCATCTTTACTTTGCGGTCATACCACTGATGTCCTTGGCAGCATGGTAACACGATAACCCAAAACATGTTGAAGGAGCACAATTGAGGCCCCTATGGCCTTTGTAATGACCCATAAACCTCAGCAAGGGACCTGAAAGAGCTTTGTGAACATCCTGTCCAGGCAGGATTTAGGATTTATATGCATTACTCAAAGGAAACACAGTCCAAATAAGTCATCTTTGAATTCAGTACGTTCAAAGATTAATTCAGGAATTCACCATTGAAAGCATAGCCTTTTTATCTTTTGATTTTCAATAAATCCTCAGAGTGTTTCTACACTCATAAAAACAGTCTAATAGTTGCAAACAGGACCATCAACAACTGTCCCATCCTCCACAATTTGGGAATTTACCACAAAAGATATTTATGTGTAAATAATGTATGTACATGCCTAGACTAAAGAAGTGAAGATTAATGTGCATATTGTAGAAGCTCAGCGTCTTGGTGGGTCTGGAAGGGCCCGGTAGTATATTTGTGTCTATTTGCAGGGGGGATGGGGACTTTGTTGGATAGACTTGTGGTCTGGATGCCAGCCAGAGTTGGAATCTTTTTGTTTTGTCTCTGACTTGTTGTCTATGGAGGTGTCACTACTCTCTTTTTCTTTGTACGACCCCTCAAACTTACGGCCTCTTCCCCCACCCTAGAAAGCCCTCTCCCCTCTGCATTCATTTATCATGAGCTGGTGGTGATATCGCTCTGGGAGCATCTCAGACCTCCCAAACACACACACACACACACACAAACATAAACACTCACCCAAGTGCATCTTGACTGGAGTAGACTCAACGGTCTTGTTTCATCACTTAGAAAGGACGTTGAAAATGATGGTAGGTTTCCTGTGCTGTCATGGGGGTGATGGCAGATCCAGATCTTTGTCTGAAGCACTTATGGGTCTAAAGCATCTCTGTGAAAGATAAAAAGCAACTTCGCAATTCTGAGAACAATGGCTTTAAATATCATTTTAGCTGCCTTCCTCTCGGCTTCTGTTTTGCTGAAGGTACTACAGGGTCCAAAAGTCTGAGAATCCATTTGGAATCCACGTTGAAAATCTTGGATTCCAAAACTTATTTAAACTTGGAAAATTACACGAGTTTAAAATTTAAAAAATGCTTATGAAATAAAATGAGTGGAAGTTAATTGATCTTTCTTCTCGGTACAGAGCCATCTTTCTATTTTGGAGAGACTGAATATACAGTGGATGAGAGTGATGGTTATGTGGAGGTGAAAGTGTGGAGAACTGGAACTGACCTTTCAAAGACAGCCACCGTCACAGTCCGTTCAAGAAAGAGCGACCCTGTTTCAGCAGAAGGTAGAGTGTCATTCAAAAACAACAGCTGATGATATATGGTTTTTACCTAATAAAATAAAAAAGTTCATGCATATGATTTTTTTTCTCACCCATTCTTTTCTCTTCCTCCCAGCGGGTCTAGATTATGTTGGAATCAGCCGTAACTTGGACTTTGCTCCAGGTGTTACCATGCAAACGTTTCGTGTGACTGTTCTTGATGATCTTGGCCAGCCAGAGCTGGAAGGTCCAGAGACGTTTGAGTTGGTTTTGCGTATGCCCATGAATGCAGTCCTTGGAGAACCCAGCAAATCTGTCATCACCATCAATGACACTGTCACTGACTGTGAGTAAAAGAAAACAAATCAATCATTAAATACAACCGTTTTTGTGTTTATTTGTTTCAGAAGACATCAAACTGCAGATAAAATATGTATTAGTGCTAATTCAAAATACAGTCACGTTAGTTGAATGACACTGGTTAACCAATCAATGCTGGATTTTTCTGCAGTGCCCAAAGTCCAGTTTAGAGAGGCGGAGTACAAGGTAGATGAGGCTGATGGAGAGGTGAAGGTAATGGTGTACCGCAGTGGCGACATCAGTCAGAGATCCACAGTCCGCTGTTACACTCGCCAGGGATCTGCCCAGGTCATGATGGACTATAATGAACGACCCAATACTGACGCTTCTGTCATTGTGTTCCTACCAGGTCTGTTTCTTTTTTCAACCTGTTCCTCATCTAGCCATTCATCTATCTACATTCTCATTTGCTCTTCTTTTGTATTTGCACATATACAGGGGAGATTGAGAAGCCATGTGTAGTGACTTTAGTGGATGACTCAATTCATGAAGAGGATGAGGAGTTCCGCCTGGTTTTGGGCACACCTAAGAGCAAATCACCATATGGAGCTGCTATAGGAGAACAAAAAGAAGCTCTGGTCTCCATGACTGACCATAAAGATAGTAAGTATTCTTTTTATCCTTATTCTTGAGAAATATCTGCATAAAGGTCTTGATGAGCTTCTCTCACAGTGAACATAACTACTTTTCCACTGCAGAGTCCATCATCAGGTTTGCTGAGATCAAATACAGTGTTAGAGAGCCACAACGTCCTGGAGAGATTGCTGTAGTGAAGATTCCTGTCCTGCGTCAGGGCGACACCTCCAAGGTCTCTTTGGTGAGAATTCACACCAAGGACGGCTCTGCAATTTCAGGAGAGGACTACAATCCCCTTTCTCAAGGTCAGCAGAAGACCCATGAAAGCTACACCATAGATATACCATAAAATGCCAACTATTATCATAAATTGTTATACCATGGTCAACAAAGCATACAACATCCTGCTCAAAAATTGTGGACAATTTTACACAGTTGTAGATAAGCAGAACGATTATCTGTTTCCTTTCTGTCTATCTTTGTTCGCATATCCTTGCAGATGTGGAGTTTAAAGAGGGTGAGACAGAGCATGTGGTGGAGATCCAGGTTCTCTATGATGGACAAAGAGAGATTCGTGAGGCTTTCACAGTTCACATGAAGCCTGACGAGTATATGGTGGCTGAGACACAGGTCAGAGACCATCATCTCTAAAAATACCCCCAGAGACACCACATCGCACACTCGCACAGACACACGCTAACGTGACTCTCTTGCTAAAATAGCCATGCGGCAGCTGCCTCTGTCAGCAGGAGCCAATCGCTGTCTCCAGTCTCTTTCAGAGGAGCCTGTATGATGTAAATGGGCCTCAATAGACACAGTGACCTATAAACGGAGTTATCCACTGAACACGTACAAAACCCTTTACAGTCAAGGCCTTACAGCCATTTTGTTTTGGGTTTTTTTTTGCTATCTTGTTGACAGTGAGAGTCTGAGAGATGGCAGGAAATGAAATTGAGAAGAGTTCTTGAACTTGGGTCACCTGCACATAAACGTCACACGTTCAGTCTCTGACTGAGCATTTAAAATGTGTTTGGAGCTTTACAACTTATACTTCTATATTGAGTTTGTAAGAATGTTCCAAAGTAGTATTCTTGACAAAAAATGAAAGAAATTCTTAAATATATTCTTAGGAACATATTATTTTTCAACACTTTAAAGGCCGTCTTTTTGCATTGCCACAGCAGAGTAAAGCAACAATCATATTACGCATACAGACTATTTTTGTCATGACAAGCTTGACAGGAGTTTAGCATTCACCATCTTGTTTTGCATTTCAAAGATTTATCGTGTTAGGACCTTTGCTGTCTATGGGATGGTCAGAGAGCTCTCGGAATGCATCAGAAATAAATTAATTTGTTTTTCGAAGATGAACAAAGGAAATGAAGGTAGCCTAATTAATGACAGAATTTTCTTTTTGGGCGAACTATCCCTTTAAATATTTGAAACAACCCAATAAATTCATTAAACATCTTACGCATTTAAGACATTTTTTTTAAATGTAAACTTTAACTTCACTTTAAAAACAATATTTTGTAAGAAATATAAAGAAAAAAGTTTTGTCTTTACAAAAAGATGTTAAAAACATTTTTAAGAACATAAAATAATATTAACATTTGTTAAGAATGAAAGTGTTTTTTTTTTGTTTGTTTTTTTACAGCTGCTTATGTTATTGTAGGATTGACATCTGTTTTCCTAAAATGAGATTGGTAGCCTAAATAGTTGTCTTTTTCTCCCTTAATTTTTGTAGATGAATAAAGCTATTGTGTACATTGAAGAGATGAACAGTGTGGCTGATGTCACATTCCCAGCGGTGCCTCAGGTGGTGTCCTTGCTGCTGTATGATGATACAATTAAGGCCAAGGACAATCCCCACCCTCCAACCGGCTTTCCTGTTGTGTGCGTTACGGTGAGTGACACCATAGATGTTTGTTAATTCCAATGAATCACTGTCCTTTTACATATTTTTTTAATTAATTGATTAATTAATTGTATTTTTTTACATTTACCATATAAAAAAGAAAAATATTGGGTTGTACAAAAAGTTGAAATCTTGCAAATGGAGAAGGTGAAGTGACCTCATCACATAAAAAAGCCAGTCTCAGTGAACAATAATTGAATGTTGTCATTTAAGATTATGGGTGGATATATTAATATCTGCAGTTTTAGTCTCTCATTCTTCAAAAACAAAAGTAAATAAATATATAGCTAAATAAACATCAGTAATTATATTTTCTGATATCTCCTGTTCATGTTCTATCAGGCCTGCAACCCCAAATACTTTGACTTTGATAAGACTGGCTCCATTTGCTCAGTGGAGAACATCAATGACACAATGACTCAGTACCGCTGGATGGTTAGTGCCCCTAGCGGACCGGATGGAGTCACCAGCCCCATGCGAGAAGTGGACACCAACACCTTCTTCACTAACACCAAGTCCATCACATTGGACTCCATCTATTTCCAGGCAGGCTCTCGTGTACAGTGTGCTGCCCGAGCCTTCAATGCCAATGGAGACGCTGGGCTGGAGCTCAGTTCACCTACTGTAGTCATAAGCCGAGAGGAGGGTGAGGCTCTTGGTTCTCAATTCTTTAAGATTTACTAAGTCAACAAAGCACTGGGTTTTGTTTGTACGTTTGATTTACTGTTTTCTTGGGGATTCTAGGAAAATGAATAAGATTGAAAGTTAATGAATTTGTCTACCATCTTTAGGCCTGTGTCAGCCTCGTATACCAGGCACAGTTGGTGCTGAACCGTTCTCAGCTAAAATCCGTTACACCGGCCCGGATGACCCTGACTACCCAAATTTGATCAAACTCACTGTTACAATGCCTCACATGGATGGTAAGTGACTATCTCCATCACAAACAATGCTCTGTTAAGTGAGTAAATATCTAAAAAATCAAGGATATTAATCTCCACTCTTTCCTCAGGCATGCTGCCCGTTATCTCCACACGTCCCCTTTCAAACTTTGAGCTAACCCTTAGTCCAGATGGCACACGAGTAGGTAACCACCGCTGCTCTAACCTTTTGGATTTCAACGAGATCCAAACAGCACATGGTTTCATCACTGATGCCACAAAGAACCCAGAAATTATTGGCGAGACTTTACCATACCAGTACAGCATGGCCATGCGTAGCACAAATTCCCTTCGATTCTACCGCAATCTTAATCTGGAGGCATGTCTGTGGGAGTTCAGTAGCTACTACGACATGTCAGAGCTGCTGAATGACTGTGGAGGATCCATTGGCACAGATGGACAGGTAAGGATTTTGTGAATCTGTCTCATTCTAGGTTCAATCAATATTTTAAGCTAATGTATTTTTTATGGTAACATCAATCAAATGCTTCTGAAAGTCTCTAATTATGGATTTATTTAATGAAAAATTCAGAAAAAGAGTAATATTGTGAAATATTATTACAATATAAATATTACAATATTACAATTTGTAATATACTTTAAAATGTAGAAGGTTGAATTTTCAGTATCATTACTAAATCCTTGAGAAATCATTCTAATATTTTGATTAGCTGCCTAAGAAACATTTCTTCTTCATTATCAATACTGTAAATTGTTGCGCTGCTTAATTTTTGTGTACAGGGGTCTCATTTTTTCAGGATTTTTGATGAGAGAAGAGAAGAGCATTTATTTGAAATAGAAATCTTTTGTAACATTATAAATGTCTTTTCTCTTTTGAACAATTAAATTTTAATGTCTACTTGCTAAATACATTTTTATATTTCATATGTGGAATTATTTTATGTTAATTTAGTTTTGGTCAGTCTAAATGGGTCACATCTTATCAAAGAAACAAATATTGAAATATAAATAAATGACATAAAAAAGTAAATAAAATCTTTTGTCAGGAACGATAGTTTGTTATAGAACAAAGAGATATATGCAAATGTTCATGACAAACATCTTCATATAGAGACTGAAAAATCCTAAAAAAATATTTGAAAGTGTATTTCCAGCATCAACACACAAAAAAAACAGCATTTTTAAAAAATCATCCAGTTTACACACAAATGCTTTTAATGTGTTTTCCTCTGTTCCTGTGTCTGTAGGTTTTGAATCTTGTTCAGTCCTATGTAACCCTGCGGGTGCCTCTGTTTGTGTCCTATGTCTTCCACTCTCCTGTTGCGGTTGGTGGCTGGCAACATTTTGACCTACGGTCCGAGCTGCGGCTCACCTTTGTGTATGACACTGCCATCTTATGGCAAGATGGTATTGGAAGCCCACCAGAGGCTGAGCTGCAAGGTATTACTTTAACTTCAAGTGATGCATCATAAACTCAAGGAAATTCAATGGTGAAATTAATTAGACATTAACCTGTCTGATGTTATCATTTGTGCTTTTATTTTATAGGTGCCATGTATCCCACCAGCATGAGAATAAATGACGAAGGCCGTCTTGTTGTTAATTTCAAGACTGAGGCTCGATTCAGAGGACAGTTTGTCATGTCTCATCCAGGTAACCCAAAATACACAGACACAGGTGCAGATGAACACACACTCATATCAGCTGACAAGTTCTCACTGTGCTTTCAAACTCTGTCTCAAAGAGAATATCTAAAAGCTACAGTACAATGTGCCCCCTTCTGACAGAAAACGTCCTGTCACTACCCTCCTGACAGAAACCTTTACTACCCTCTACTGGTGGTGACATTATATTTCACAAACTTATTTTTATCAATTCCTGTATCTCACTTAAGGGGTAAAGTTACTTAAAAAGAAGAAAGGAAAACAAATGATTCAGAGACTTGCTGTGGATGGCCAAGACAATTCTGATTAGGCTAATCAAAAAGCTGTTATAATTGAGTAACCGCAGCTCGTGATAAACAGGTGCATTGTTAGCATTATTATAGTTATGCTAACAACACATTATATTACAAAATTATGATCTCTGTCTCATTTATTTCTTCCCTGATGGTGTGCTTTTCTCGCATCGATGGTAAATCTAAACATGATTAACAGTTAATGTTAGTTTTAGACCGGTGCTAATGTTGCTATTTGTTTTGCCGCACTTTTGTCGCCATTTATTTCTGATGTGGTGACTTGTTAGAAATACTCAAAAATGACCTTACTGTGATGCATTACCATCGCAGATTCACGCGGTGGTAACTTCGTCGATGCATGGCCTCTGATTGGTCGATCAATACACAGGCATTAGATATTTCTATCTTTTTGTGAATAAAATAAATGACGTGTATTATTGATAAAATAAGCTACACAATTTCTACATTTTAGATAAATATAAGTAATTTTCTATAGTCATGTTTAATTGGAATTCTAAATGTCTGGTGTTTCTATTGGCTTTCAGGAACCACTTTGTCCTCCATGATAATGTCAGCGGATCACTCTGGACTCACATTCACTCTCTCCTTGATCAGAACTGAGCCCACTTACAACCAGCCCATGCAGCAATGGAGCTTCGTTTCTGACTTTGCTGTAAGTTTAAGTCCAGTTTTCTACCTTTTGTTTCTTTTAGATAAAGAGAAGGCTAAATATTTCTACAGTAAATGCAGGCTATAGATTGTATGAATGTTAAAAAGGTAAACTAATCATATGCGTGTAGGTGAGGGACTATTCCGGAACCTATACTGTGAAGCTGATTCCATGCATTGCTTCACCTAACGGGGAGTTCACCATACCCCCTGTGTGTCACCCGAGGGAGCCCCTCACCTTCGACATGGATATCCGCTTCCAACAGGTTGGTTTCTCTTTTTCATTCTCATCTAATCTTACCAGTCACAATGAATATTTAAGCATGATGCTTATTATTTTGTGCTGTTTCTCAGGTGAGTGACCCTGTAGCAGCTGAGTTCAGTCTGAACACACAGATGTTCCTGCTGTCCAAGAAGGAGCTGTGGCTGTCTGATGGCTCCATGGGCTTTGGAGAGGGCACGGACACTGCCTTCATGGAAGGTACTAGAATTTAAGAGTGACATAATATAATAATTTAAATATAAGTTTAGGTGAAAATAGTTGAACTACTAATTCATTTACCTCCTGTCTTGATCGTAAAACTTTATTCCGAACTGTTCTTCTGTAGGTTCAAACATCTACGGTCGTGTGATGGTGGACCCAGTGCAGAATTTGGGCGACTCTTTCTCCTGCAGCATAGAGAAAGTGTTCCTTTGTACTGGCACAGACGGCTATGTGCCAAAGTACAACCCTACTAATAAAGAGTATGGATGCCTGGCTGATGCTCCATCCTTGCTTTATAGACTCAAGATCCTGGTATGGAATTTAACCTCATACCCTCTTGCTTTACTGTACTTTTCATACAAATGTTAATTGTGACCCTGGGCCACAAAACCATTCATAAGTAGCATGGATACATCTGTAGCAATAGCCAACATTACATTTTACTTTATGGGACAAAATTATTGCTTTTTCTTTTATGCCAGAAATTTGCACAAAAATTCCATTTGTATATCTGCCAAATAATGTCCTGTCTTAACAAACCATACATCAGTTTCAAAAAATTGACTAGTTTTGTGGTCCACAGGCTTACCACTATAAAATGCAGTGGTTTCAAAAAAAAGTTGAAAAATACATTTTGAAAAAAGGATTTTTTAGGGAGTTGCACCACATTACGTTTTACAGTCTGTACTAAACCTGCCTTGCCATAAAGAGGTCAGATCATATTTCATACATATTCTGTATTTTGGTCACACCAACATAACGTTGATTTGGCAGACAAACGGATAGTAAAAAATATCATTGATTAACACATATTTTTAAGAATTTTATCCTTCTAAGCCTTTTTTTGTAGTTTTGCTGTTCTTAAGCAAGGTGATAAAACTGCATTAGAAAATAGATACATTTATTTTATATTTATTTATGTCTCGCCAAAATATCCGTTGATTTTAACTCAACTTAACATAGCTCATGTT
>JAUMHE010000001.1:1638721-1660277 GCA_032359235.1 Enteromius mattozi | reverse complement strand
GATACATTTATTTTATATTTATTTATGTCTCGCCAAAATATCCGTTGATTTTAACTCAACTTAACATAGCTCATGTTATCAAAGTGTGCTCAAAGTCATTGCATATATCTGCATGTTCATTAAATATCTGTCTTGTGTTCGATGAATGTATAAACTTGTTGGTCTTTGAATTTTAGGACAAAGCTCAGCCAGAAACTCAAGCCACCACCTTTGGAAATGTCCATTTCGATGCCAGCCTTGCTATGGATACCCCTGGAGCCCTGCCTTTGATTCGACAACCTGGATCGGATGGTTTTGCCCTGTCATCATCTCCCCTCTTCCAGGTCAGAGACTCGCAATGATTTATAACCATAGTAAAACCCAATTCGAACCAGAATCTTGAGCATTCTTTCATTTTTGATTCATCAGGTAACTGCTGGCCGTGAATGGTTCATCCACACCATCTACACACTCCGTTCCAAAGAGAACGCCAGCCGTGGTAAAAGAAGCCTTGAGTACCACCACGCTGTATCCTCCGTTGCTGACTCTGGCACTCAGTTCCGAAGTCGACGTGCAGTACCCGACCCAGAAGCTTTCGAGATCGGTGCTGAGAATAATCGAGGAACCAACATTCAGCACATCGCCCTGGATCGCTCCAACAGGCTACGGGTGAGTCAGCCATGGGGTCGGGAAACCTACCTGGAGCACCCTCTGGTGGAGGGGAGCCTGGGCAAAGGGCCTGGTTCAGATTCCTCTCTTCCCGCTGGCATGTCCACATTGCTGGGGGTGGCTGGGCTCATCCTGCTGGTATGCCTGGTTGTAGTTCTGGTGGTTCTCTTAATGCGACGCAAGAGGAAAGAGAAAAAGTACCCACCTTATTCCACTTCGTCTTGCACAGCATACAACAGGGAGACCATGAGACACAATGTGGACAGCTCTGAGGTTTAAATCACCCCTTGTTCCCTGTTCATTAAGACATGCCAAAACTAACTTTCACTGTGGTGCTCTTCTTCTCAAGAAGCAGCTGAAGTTGAGGAGACAGAAAGATTCTGAGATCTTAAGCCTCAGTTCAAATGACAACAGCCAATAATGACAACATCTTGACTCCAAGAATCTTCACATTACTTGGTCAAACAAAAGGAAGTTGCTTGTTGCCTTTTTCTTAAGATTAAGTTTAAGCTTCATAGTACTAATGTTATTTTAGCGTGCTTCCATTGGTAAATCTGTGAACCAGAACTGGCCACAGTGAACCTGCTCAGACAAACAGAGCGAATCTGTGCTTCAGCTTGTGTCAAACTTGAATAATCCGCAAATGTAACAAGCATTGCTCCATTATAGATGTTCCATTGTAAACATGAATAAAAGTTAAATTTACTTTGGCTTGAATGCATGTTGGGCATCAAAAGCCTTATTCAGCTACCCAGGCAATTTAAACTTGTTCAAGATTATCTTTTTAATTAGTCCATTTTATTTTCATTCAAATTGTCATTACAGTTTTTCTTCTGAGTGTGTGTGTTAGATTTAAGCAAATTGACAGATGCAAGAACTGGCTTTTTCGAACACTGTTGTAATAAATGTATGTATTTTTATATGTTCCATGACATGAAATGCTGTGTACAAGAGCACAAGTCAGTGTTCCCACATGACCGATGCGTTGCTATGCAAAGGGAGCATGATGTTTAATATTATTAATTCAAGTTCGTAACTTCAAATGTACTTATTTTTATACCTTTTCAGGATGTTAAAATGTGGTTCAGAATTACACAATAATTCTGTGTGTACACAGCTGCCTGTTACATATCTGGTGTTGAAAGGAGAGACTGGTGTGAACCACGTATATTTTTCCATTTAAAAATCATTACAGATTTACAAAATTAAAAGCAAATAATGCTGAATATGCAAATTATAATTTCAAACTGTTGCTTGCATTTTTTGTATGGTTTCCCAATTGATATTTCTTTCAATTTATTGTTTAATGTTGGTTATTGTTCAATGTATTACAATTTTATTGTCAGACACAAACCAAGATTTTTCAACCAATATTTTGTAATTTATATCTCACTCTGTATTATAAAAATGACTAAATATCAAATAACTCCAGGACACAAGTTTTAAAGTTTTAACAGATTTAAAGAAGTCAGATAATATACCACTGTATATGTTTGTGAGAATTATTTAAATGTCGTTTTCTTTTTTGCTGATGAAAAGAATTCTGTTAAGAAACCTGGATATTTGTTTCATTATAAAGTGCCTGTTAAGATAAATGCCTACTTCTATATCCGAAGTGACGAGTTGAATTTCTATCATTTCAGCTGTCAAAAGATCAATCAAATGTGCATGATATCCTTGATATGTAACATTCCAGGCAGTAAGGTGTAAATTACTGATAAATTCCAAGATCAAACTGCATTGAATAAGGTGTGGTTGCAGTTGAGGCTTACATGCAGAGTTATCTATAAAGACATCATTTATGATGTAAAGGTGCTGTATGTAGAATTGACACCTAGTGGTTAAACTAGGTAAAGCAGTCCAAATTCCTCCTCAAATCTGATGAACACGAAGGTTGCCAGATTGACTACACCAACAGGAAAAATTGGGCAGACTGACAGTAGGTGGCATCACATTGATATCACATGGACTATTTTAATAATGTCCTCACTCTGTTTTTGGGCCTTGAGCATGGTAGTTGCATTGCTATCTATGCAGGCTCCAAAAAGGTCTTACAGGTTTGGAAAAACATGAGCGTTAGTAATTAATGACAGAATTTCCAATTTTGGGTGAACTATCCCTTTAATATTAACCCATAATATTCTATGTAATTGAAATCGCAGTTTTAAAAATCATCACAATTTCCATTAGTTGCAATGCCAGCAGTAATCTCCTGAAGTGTCATTTTTATTGAGTTTATTTTAAAATGTACATTTCTTTCAGATTCATTAAAAAAGATATAAAGCATCAGGGTCTGAGGACTCAAAGAAAAAAAGATTTGAGTAGAAGGGAAACAATATAG
This sequence comes from Enteromius mattozi, assembly GCA_032359235.1. Taxonomy (NCBI): domain Eukaryota; kingdom Metazoa; phylum Chordata; class Actinopteri; order Cypriniformes; family Cyprinidae; genus Enteromius; species Enteromius mattozi. Next base: position 1,657,288 of record JAUMHE010000001.1, on the reverse strand, counting down.
GCACAGCTTTGAATCAAAAGACATGCTTGAAAAGCCTGTATCAATATATACAGCAGAAGCCACCAATGGTGTTGCAACACATCAACAATGTCTTCTTGGCTTAAGAACGGTAGTTAGTAGAGCTATTTTATTTTACACACACAGTAAAGTTCTATGCTGATGTATTCTGAATAGATGTATTCTGACATGAGCTAAAAATCACTGAACGGAACATATTTACAACATTCAAAAAAAGTTGCAATGGTAAGGCAATTAGTGTCCAAGAGCTGCGGAACTGCATCTGAAATAAATTATCGAAGTGGCAATAAAATGCATTGATAGACCAGTCACACAGAGAATGAAGAAACATAATAAAATTCCTGAAACTACTTGACCGGCTTTTCCTCTCTTCCATGAAGGCATCTCATACTTAGTAATAATATCTTGCATCGTAAGCAATTTCAAAAGGTTTCTATGAGAACATACGATCTGCAACGCTAAAGACGTCATCTATAGCTGCAAAATAAAATAATATAAAATAAAAGAAATCTGTTAAACCTTTCAGTGAGTACCTGACCTCTGCGCTTTTGTAAATTGATACCTTGCTTTGAAGAAAATGAAAAGAGAATAAAACCAAACACATAAAACACACAAAAAAGTCAGAGAAATCTCTTCTCTGTTAAAAAAAACTATCACAGTTCCTGATTCCACCAATAACATTTCATAGTTTCTGATACCATCTCAGACCGTGTAGACTTCTATCCTGCAGAATCCACACCTTAGCCTTAACATACTAGATATTAGATACAAATAAAGGACACTTTTATTCATGTACATAACACTTTGTACAGTCTGGCTGCTGTCTTAAATGCAAATGCAAACGATAATCATTTTCAAACAAACTAACCCACCTTAGCAGATTTGCGGCTCAAGCAACTCAAAACCCTTTTGATTGCACTACTGAATTACAACTGAGGCCCAAAAGAATAAAACAATCGGAAAAAATTAAACTTGGATGTGTAAAAGTTTCAGATTATCATGGAACTGTACACACACACACAAAAACAAACGTTTTAGGCTTCTAAAATGCATCCTAAAAACTCCGCTTGGCAGTTTTGTGAACATGGAACATTGTTAAAAAAAACAAAAAAACTTGAGGACAGACAATTTCACCAGACCTGATGCTTCCCTAGCCCATGGAATAGTGTGCTTTAACACCACGATGTGGAAAAAACAATATCAATATCAAAAATTGATGAGTTGATGAGTTGGGGGCAGTGTGCATCCATGTAGTATGAATAATGCTGCTGTTAGCGTATTTCTTTCTGGGCTTTCAGCCGAAAAGGCTTGGCGAGTCCTTCAGCCCCTGTGCAGAGTGCGGTCCATCCTACTTGGAGTCTGTCAGCTTATACATGAGGATCCCTCGGATCAGCTCTCCCCTGCGCGGGTGCTGTCGTCTAGCAGGAAGCAGTGTAAACTAGCTGATCTGGGAGCTGTGACCTAGGCGCTGTCACACAGCTGTATCTAAAATCAAACGTGGAGGCCTTGAATAGGAGGTTCAGAGCGTGTGCAGTGTCCTCGGTTCCTCGGTCTCCCGCCAGTCATGACCGTGCAGAAAAGAGGAAAGAGATGGGTGTCATTTGGCCCCTTTGTTGGGGGGATCTTGCTCTGTCGACTGCCGTCCGTCACTCCAGGCCTCGCGTGTGCTCTTCAGTGCTTGCGTTCGCTGCTGATCCACCACCACATAGTCTACCCGCTCGTCTGATGCTGAAATACCAGTCCCATTAGTCTTCTTCTGCAAAGTCAAGATATTATAGACAGTCAAAACAGGAGCGAGATGCCAAAAGTACAGATATTTGGGTAAAAAAATAAACAATAAAAACAAACCACCTCTAACTACATTTTTCTTTGGTATCAGTAGTATATAAAAAGTTGAAAGTACTGATATTTGGGTAAACATTTGATTCTAAAAAAAAAGGAAGCTGCAACAACACTTTTCTACGGTATTAGTAATTAAAAAATAAAAATAATTATTTGAAAAGTTGAATAAATATTTATTTTAGGGATGCACAATGTATCTGTACAATATTGGTTATCGGATGATAACAGATATTTAATTGTACATACTAAATGACCTTATTTTTACCTTTTGCTATTATGTAATACTCAGATAAAACTAATCTTTATAAATACTAATATTTTATTAACACTGTTTAATGTAACACTTTCCTAAATTCACTAACTACTTTCAGTGTTTTACTCTGACATCTGCAATATAATTTTTGCATTAAATTTAATTCTCAATTAAAATGTTACTTTATCAGTATTATATTAAGAATTGGCTTATGGCTGTCAAGACAGAATTCTGGAATTAGTGTATCCCTAGTTTATTTAACAATAATTGTACTTTACATTACATTGTTATAATGTAAATATTAATATTTGACTTAATAATGGGAAATTGTTTAAAAAGCTAAATATTAAAACACAGTGACATTATTTTGGCAACAAAAGTAAAGTTCCAGTATCTCCAAAACGTCTGACCAGGAATTGCAACAGCTGCCATTAACTACAGTCTCTAGTCTATGGAAGTCTGTTTCTGGCACTGAATTGAACGTTTAAAAATTGCGACTTTTTATCTCACAATTCTGACTTTGTTTTCCAGAATTGGGAGATAGGCTCACAATTTCAAGTTATGAAGTCAGAATTGTGGGATCTTTCAATTCAGACTTTATAACACACAACAGCGAGTCTGAATTGTGAGATGAAAACTTGCAATTCTGAGAAAACATCAGTCAACTTAACTGATGTACAGGAAAAAATGCACTGCTAATAAGAGAGTCCAAAGAATGACCATATTCCATCAAGCTGAGAGAAACGCAGATTTCAATCCTGTTAAAAAGTCTATAACAGGTGTATAATCATAGAGCCTGAGGATAAGAACACTGGGGTCAACATGTACTATGCCTCCACTGATACGCTTGTTTGACTCCTGAACTCCTGATAAAAAAAACCTCACCCAAACACAAGTTGTCTAATTCTGCTTAATTATTATTCATATCTTACCTTCCGAGGAGGAGTCGATTTCCCAGGGTCCAAGTCGAGGTCCAGGTACTCCACCTGCTTGTCTCCTTTGGGCTTTACCATGGGACTGCCACCTCCATCAGCATTCATTGGTGCTGCTAGCTTCATGTTCTGAGATAGTAAAAATGAAATAAATAAATTACAAAAGAAGGTTGCATACATAGAGATACTTTCAGAATTAGTTATTAAAAGACTTATGCTACTGATATATTAATCTACTACAATGATACTAGATGATGTAAGTCAAGAGTCTGAATTTTTTAAATACTTAATCTAATCTACCTATCTATCAGTGACATGCAGTCGTTCACCCAACACTCATTCAAAAGATTAAATTGGTAATGAGTTGTGTACACATTATCACGTCTGCTAAATAGCATAAATTGGTCTTTCCAAATTTCTTCATATTGAGCAGACAGCTTCATGATTCAATACTGATCAATGTAAGTAATTCAAACTAATGCTCTATTCTGAAGGATTCTACTGAAGAAACAACCTCTGCATCCTCTAAAAGTGTCATTTGCAAGGTTACTTCCATGTTTTTCATGGTATGAGTCATAAATGCAATAATTATGTATTACATAAATGTAGCTTTTTTTATACATGTTTCAAAATATATCAAGCTGCACTATTTAGTAACTCAATACAAATCCAATCATCAAGTGACTGTCTGGGGAACAACGCTACAATATAATGCATACAATTGTGGTGTATACAATTGATAAACAAAAAACAAAACAATGTTTTGATAATGATTATTATCTTTGAAAATCTGTAATGTAAGACCTCATAAAACTAGTCATTTAGGTTCCACTCATGTTGAAATAAACAGTTTTTTTTTTTTTGTTTTTTTTAACCAAGAAACAAAAAACAACAACAACAACAACAACAACAACAAAAAACCCCAACAAAACAAATCTAAGGACAGATATACATGACTGTTTGAAAATTTGGGGTAATTTTTTTCCCCATGTCTTCAAAAGATGTCTCTTATGCTCATCAAGCTTGCACTGATTTGATCAAAAATACAATAAAACAGCAATACTGTAAAATATTATTACAGCACTATGTAATAAGTTATTATTACAACACTATGATTTTCATCATGAAACTGGTATAAATTGTCTGCTGAACACAAAATAAGATATTCTGAAACAGCCAACTGTCACCATTGACTTGGATAGGATGAGTAAAAAAAATGACATTTTGTTTTTTTGGTCAGAATTCGCTATCCCTTGAAAACACGCATCTAGAGTGTTGTTCAATCCACCTTCATAAGCCTGCTCACCTCATCCAGTTGGTCTAGACCTGACACTTCTCTCTTTATAGGAGTGATGGGAACTGTACAGTAGAAGGACTCTTCTCTACAGAATGGAGGAACAGGGAGGAGAGAGCAGAAAAATAAAAGCAGGAGCAGAAAAATCAAAGAGTAAACAGGAAGCAAATGAGAGAGAAACTAGAAATGAAAAATGCAAAATACAGATGAGGCAGACAAGAAGATCCAGGAAAGAATGCAAGGAATAGAATGTTGGAAATAAGAAACAGAAATGAGGCAGAGAAATGTCTCTTCCAAATACTGTATCCAGTGCAACAAAAGCCATACTGTGCAGTGTTATCAACAGTTTTACTGCTGCATGCTAACATGTTAGCAAACAAAACAAGCCATGCACAAAAAGCTACATATTATAATATATTTTATTTCATACTAAGTATAGTTAAAATGTATTAACTTATTTGCTAACATTTCATTCAATACTGACCGATATAAAAATTCTTATTAAACTTTATTTGGAGCACAATGCGCTTTTCTTAATATTAAACTTAGAATGTGTTTTAAAATGTGTTTAGACTATTGATGAGGACTGTATGATCTTTGGATAATACAGTCTTTAAATGCAAAATATTTAAAGTGTACCTGAAGTATACTTGCAATAGTACCACTTTAGCACAACCAAATATACTTCAATATAACATCAGCTGGACTTCAGCACTACTTCCGTACAATTAAAACACATTAAATACAAAATTAGTTGTTCCAATTTAGGAGACTTGTTTAGTATACCAAAAGTACACTGCATGGTATTTCTATAAAGTACATACACATGTAAATGTATTTATAGTATACTTAGCATGAAATTATTTAAAATACATTTTAGTATATTTATTTTTCACTAGGGTACGCATTTAAATTTAAAAAAGAATAAAATTAAAACATGGAACAACAAGAAGGCAGGCTCTGCAGGTGAAACCAAGCAAACACAAAAAACAAATGGAATAAAAACACAACAGAAATAAAAGAAAACTTGGAGAAAAAAAAGAAAAGTAAAGGTGGGAAAAACTGTGAGGGGTCTTTTTCTGTCCAGTGTGTTGAAAGACCAAAAAATACCACCACCACCAATTTTCTGGTAACCTGCGATATTATTCTCACTCTAACTTTTATCCATAGTTTATATATATATATATGAATGACACTTTATACATCTACCCTTTAAAAGTTTGGCTTTTTTTTTTATAAATGCTTTTATTTAGCAAGGATGCAATAAAGTGATCAAAAATATTTGAAAATATGAAATAACTACAATATAAAAAAAACATAATTGTGAACTTTTTATTTATTATAAAGAAGATTGCTTCAACTGTTTTTAGCATTGATAATAATAAGAAATAGTTCTTGAGCATCAAATCAGCATACTAGAAAGGAGTATGACACTAAATGTGACACTTAATTTAAAATAGCTGATTTTATATTATATAATCAGTTATTTTAAATTGAAACAATATTTCACAATATTACTGTGTTTACTGTATCAATAATTGCAACCTTGATGAGCATAAGAGACTAAAAACTACAAACAGGCAGTTGTTAATATATACATGAATTCCATAATTTATACCTGTTAAATTAATTCACTTTATATACATATATACACACTGAAAAAAGTTTTTTGAATTATTTATAATTGAGTGGAACAGTAGTTGTGGTGTTTTTTTACATACTGGTTCATCTGTAGACATATTAGCGTGTTGCATGGTTACATAATTCTCATCACAGTCGTCGGAGTCGCTGCTGGAGGCAGTGCTATGCCCCGAGGATGGTCTGGGGGCCGCAGTACACCTAGAGGGGCTGAGCAGCAGGACAACATTTACACGGCCGCACATACACACACACAAACAAAGAACAGCAACACAAACTCTCGCTGTCTGGGTCAATGCAAGGTCTGAGCTGGATGTCTTTTGCTGATAACGCAGAACCCAAAACACACTGGCAGTCAAAAAGACCTTCAGTGGCACTGATTCACACACACTCCCAGTGTTCCAGACACATGAGCCACATGGCACCTACATCAATGTAATAATTCAATAAATAATTCAAGAACACAATTCATGCCTTTATTGCACTGTCATCACCACTGCTTTTGTTATTATGTGGTGTTAGGTAGTAATGACAGTGGAATCACTTACGAAAATAAATCACGGCAACTTTTTACTATCATCGCTACCATTTTACTATTATGGGATGTTAGGACAAGACTACAGGAATGCATGAATGATTAGTTATTTAGCCTGTGGAGTCTGTGGTGTGAAGGCCATGCAGAACCATGCTTAAATACTGATCTGTTTGAGTGGAAGTATGCCCGACACTTACTCCCTCGTGAAGGACCTGGTCACGGGGGAACGGACCGGCGCCGTATACTCCTCCCACTCAGCTAGAGGCTTGATCTCCAAAGGGGCCGGCTTAACTGCAAAAAAACCCAGCAGTTTAATGCAGAAAAATGTTCAGAATGACAACACCACCCAAAGGTTTGGCTTAATACAAGGTTGTTATCAACAAGACAAGTAATAACATTAAAAAAGTATACATAAATTACACTAAAATTGTGTGAACAAATTTGTGTGCAAAAAAAGTTATTATTAAATAAAGTATTAATTCAGATTTATATACATAGATGGTGGTTCTCTACTTTTGGACAGTAGAGGGTGATGTGTGCTATTTGAAAAATAATGGGAGTCAGAAGTAAATAGTCATATTTCTTCTGTGAGACAAGTATGTTTCACTTTTTCCCCGACCACTTAAGAACCGACAAGAATCAAATACAGGACCAAGTTATGAGAACTGAAATCAAACCTGAGAGAAAACAGGAAGGGTTAAAAAGAAAGGCCACTGCCAAAGGAAGGTCGAAAATGAGTGAAAATCACATATCCTCTCTCTTCCTCTTCTCACATACAAGCTGCATCTGATTTAGTTATTGCAGCTGGCCCAAAACTCGCTGAGCTGAGATACACCCAATCTGGCAACTGAGAAGTCTCAAGGCCCTAACTGAACTTTTTAGGCACAAAATGTGGCTTGAGTGAGTTTCTACTAAATAATATTGCAGTATATGGTATCATGATCACTTCTTAGAAAAACTGCATCACAAAATGTATCATTTTATTTATTTATTTATTTTTTTTATTATATTTGTGCATTTTTTTTTCCCCTTCGTACTGTTCTGATAGCATTTCATCTGCAGTAAATGGGTGCTGTCAAATAAAAAAAAAAAGCTGATAGAGTTAATAAATGATTTTATTCTGTTGTTTGAAATCTCTCACTCCGATAGCACTGATTTACTGTCGACAAGGTGTTTTTATTCTTTTTTTTTTTTTAGTATATTCGGTATTTGGACACCTTGATGAAGATACACTATTTACACTATTTTTAACTATTTTGGGGTCAGTGAGGTTTTATTGTTTTGTTTTGTTTTAAATAAATAAAAACTTTTATTTAGCAAAGATGCATTAAACTGTTTGCATTAAAATCTTTTTGAAATTTCTACTGTTCAAGTTACCTGAGTAGCACAGCTGTTTTCAACACTGATTATTCATTTATTTATTTACATTTATTTATCCAAATCAGCATATTAGAATGATTTCTGAAGGACCATATGACAATGTGTAAGAACGCTGAAAATTAAGGATTTTAAAATATACTGAAATGCTAAAAACAGTTGTTGTTTTTGAACAAATGCAGCCTTGGTGAGCATAAGCATGAGGAGTTTCATTTAAGACACTTTTAAAAAATCTTACAGACCCCAAACTTTTGAACAGCAGTGTATCTTTGGACTTCCTGATGGCAGGTATATCCTGACGCCATTAAACAAAGCAGCATCAGGAAGCTCTCAAGATTTTATCCAGACACCTGGATTGCTCTTCACACTGTTAGTCATAATACGATTCATCCACCCACTTTCAGCTCTTGTAAATATGACTCAAAAATGCTTATGCAAATGTGTTGGTTAAGTGTTTACAATGTTTATGACTCGTGGGTCATTGAGCAGTTTGACAGTGAAAGGTGTTTGTAGAGATGCTGATGATTGAGTGTCAAATGTTAATCAGTTAGTTTTACAGTACCTGCGATATCAAGTGTGTTAGCTTCCCTCCACCAGTTAAACACAAGCATCACCCTACCAGAACCTTAAAACCTCATCTATCACAAATTCAATAGCTTAATAACCAGCAGACCAACCATTTAAGAAATAAATCCAACCTCCTTCACAGGGACCGCAATCTGTGCACACTATAGACAAAGCAATGGATAGGCAACGGCATCAGTAAAAATATCTGAGTGGAAAGCCAAGTTCCTCCATACACTGCAGGTACTGAATGTTTGTTATGATAGGCTACGTTCACACAGTCAGTGTTTGGGCCTGAAAACCATATTTAAAACGAATTGTGTCGAAGTAGCTTGAATACTCTATCTGTATGAAAGAATATGCAGAATGCATAATCCCTTTCTATAAAGGTGCAAACAATGCCTTAAACCTGTAAATGCTGAGTCATTTATGTGGCTATAGAACATTTTAAAAAAGTGAATTTGAGGATAAAATGTGATTGTCACTTCCATTATAACCAAACTTATGTGCAAACAGAACAATTTTTAGCACTCTAAAATATAGGTACTAGAGATGTACCAGTATAGATAACCAATAAACAGCTGATATTAATACTCACAATTTTGTCTAGATATACATTTTGTCTAAATAAATTATAAATGTACAATATTTAATAATAAACCATAAATATATGATATTCTGTCCAAATAAATTCTAAATAATTAAAATACTAAAACCTGTAGTTTTGAATGCATTTATATATGATTTATAGTTTCATAAATTTATAATGAAAATGACAGCAAGGTAAATCTAAAGGGATAGTTCACCCAAAAATTACAATTTTGCCATTAATTACTCACTCAAAACTAAGGTTAACTACTCATGTCATATGGAACTAATCTTTACTACTTTACTACCTTTCCTTTACCTCTTAGATTTAAAAAAACGTATCTTAATTTATGTTCTGAAGATGAACACAGGTCTTAGAAGTTTAGAACAACATGAGGGTGAGTTATTAATGACAAAAGTTTCATTTTTGTGTCAACTATCCCTTTAAATATTAGCAGAAGAAACATACAAAAGGGTCTCTAGTTAGAACCATAACCTTTGCTGTGTCAAAGTAGCCATTTTCATAGTTTATAAGTCACTTCTATCAAGGTCAAACATCAAACATGCAGTGAAGGCCATTTATTAATGAAATTTGATTTGTTCTATTAGTGTATTCAATGTATCATTCACAATTAGAGCTTGCTAAAACTTTCACAAAAACAGACCTCAGAACTGAGGCGACAGACATTGAGAGTAGCATTCTGTCGAGGTACGTACCCTTACGCCGTCTTGAGAATTCACCTATGGTTTGGGAGTCGGTTCGCTCAAGACCGACTGCTCTGTTTATTTTAGGGCTCTGACCTGAATTGGTGAGAGAAAACTTCTTTGTTACATGTCTCCTTTAAAAGAATTGGCCTTGTCTTCTTCTAAACTTCGCACCCATGCAATTTAGCACAATCACGGCCACCTCCATCACTCGTGCCTCTTCTCTTTCGCTGAACAAATATGTGTTGGGCTGCTGCCATGGCAACAACTCTTCATGCATTGAAGACATGCGATGAACAAGGCTTCCCCACAAAGACGGACATGCACAGGGTTAAACAGACACACGTGGGTGAGTAAAGCATTCACACCAACCGACGACGCGCCAGCATGTGGCTCAGCCAGACAGAAGGGTTCAGTAACATCTTTAGCAAAATTAAACCAACTTATTTTTTCTGCTGTATGCATATAGCTGCCACAAGAAAACACCACAGGTCAACAGCGATGATGGCCACAATTAAACCACCGGCCAAGTAAAAAAAAAAAGAGCAGAATATAACAACAATATCCAAGATTGAAGGAGACTGTTCAGGTAAAAAGTTTGAAATAGGAAGTGAGAGAAACTAATATTTAGACTAACACAGAACAGCCAATAAAAGCGTAGAGAGAGGACAAACAAACTAAGACACAAAGTACCCAACAACTGCCTATAAAATGCCACCAAAGCCATTTGAATCACACCATGTTCAGAAAAAGCTTGCAAATATGCAACAAATACAATAAGCTGCGGTCTGAAGAGCAGTAGAAAGGACGTTGAGTATTTGAGAATGATGTGAAAACAGTATTGTGCTTGGCCCATGTTTAGAAAACAGAAAAATTATTTTTAAGAAGACCTATTTCAGTACACTACATGCACTACTTGGCCAAAATCATGTGGACACCTGAACATTTACATTACACCTGTTGTCATTTATAGGAAAAAAGTTAAACCTGATTTTAAGGTGAAATTCTCACTATGACAGGTTGCTAATTAGCATGCTTATGGCTGTTTATTAGTACTTGTAGGAACATATTAATGTCTTAACTCGGCCCAATACCTAAAATTAAGAACTACCTTACTAACTATTAATAAGCAGCAAATTAGGAGTTTATTGAGGGAAAATTGTGAATATCTGTTCCCTATTTTAAAGCAATACTAAAGAAAATGAAATATGATGGAAAAATGAGCAAACAAAGCATCTTTCCATCTTTTCAAGGGAATAAAATGGCCATTGTAGTCCATTATTAAATATATGTGGCAGCTAATTATTGAGTCACATGACTTGAGCAATGTGTTTTTTATAGTAGTTTGCATATTACAGAACAACCTTTTTATAGGTTATACTTAATTGGAGTTCTTGTTAAACTGGAATTACACAAATACGTAATGACAAAGTCCCTTTAAGGCAAGTCATGTCACTCGGCGGTCATCTTTGAAATGCTTCTCGTGCATTTAAGTGTAGCTCTTATCTCTTTAAACGGGGAAACATCAAATTCTCTAGAACTGTTTGCAAAATAGTGTTAAAAAGCTTATTTCAACATACGTAGTCCTAAACACACATCTCAAGAGTGTTGACTGTTACTATAGCAACTGGGACTTCTAACAGCAGCTGCAGTGATGCGCTGACGTAAAGCAAACAATTAGCGATTGGCTCTTTTGCGCAGAAGGCGGGGCTTTGTTCGATAGAGCAGTCATATTGAGCGTTATATTTTTGGCACATCTTGGGTATTCTATATTCTTTGGTCATGAGTAATACTAATTTCATGCACATACACTGTTAGGGTTTGAGGATTAGTTGCTTGTAATTATGTATAATTTACTGTATCACATATTTGTCTCCGATTGCATTGCTGCTTGCTAGTTATGGGTGTAACTGAAATCATCAAAATAATATGGGGCTCTCACAGTTATGGCCAAGTGGTGCATCTCATCTGCACGTAACATGCTGTCTCTCTTGCATTAGCCAGCGCTTGGAAACAGTAATTGAAGATACACAATGGTTTCGGATGAGTACAGAGAGCTGCTGCCATTAATATTTAGATCAATACTGCTGTCCCAGCTGGCTGCTGATGTTTCGGTCGGCTTGTGCAACTTTCAGCACGTCCCCTTTTTCTCTCAGACCAGATTGAAATTCCCCTCGCAGGTCTGGCCATCAAAGAGGTCTTTCACTAAGGCACAATGGGGACAGAGGTGACTGCTCCAGGCTAACGGCGCAGACAGGCTCCCTCATACCCAGGGCTCAGAGTCTATAGACAATAGCTTCTTTTATTTGTGAGGTCACATGCTAACGATTAAAACGCAAAGGTCATTGAAACAGCAGTGCAGACGAGTTCGCTAACCGAGTTGAAAGATCTGTAATGCGTGTTATGATTGCATGGCAACAAGCAGACTGAGAACTCAATTAGAGGTGGAAGAAATGTTTCATAAGCATGGGCCGGCACCTGTTAGTTAGAAAGGTGGTAATGAGATTTGCTATGCTGAAGAGATGCAAGCATTATACACATTAACACAATCCGTTTTTACACACACCACAAAAGAAACGGATCTCTATGCTCACCTTTACGGTCAGGTTTGAGGTTGCGGTCTACAGGTGGAGGTTGGCATTCAGGTATGTGCACTGGTCTACGAGGTGGGGTCTTGGGACTGGAGCGGAAGCCCATGTGGGCTGGAGGGGGCACCTGCTTTCCGAGGGAGGAGAACTCCACTGTGCCAGGTGTCATGGGCACATAGTTGGGCTCCTGGATGGGTTCTGATAGGCTGCCGGAGCGCTGATGTGAAGAAGAGTGGACGCTCATGGGCACATAATTCTCATCCATCTCCTCAGTGGAAACACCTCCTATTGGCACCATGCCTTTAGTCTTCTACGTGCATCCAAGAACATGGAAGAAACCGTTAGGGATTCTTACGACACTCTGAAAGACAGGACCTAATTTTAAAATAGAAAACTTACAAAATAGTTGTTGAAGCTTTCATTAAAATCAAATGAGCAACTTTTATCTGGGGGGAAGGGACGGGGTATATCATAGCAGTCTTGAGATCCGTAATCTGTAAAATAAAAACAAAATGAATGCAGTCGAAAGAAAACAAACAAGTCACAAAACCACCTTGCTTAGGCTCACAAAGATTGCATTTATTTTCATTAAAAATTACAGTAAAACAGTAATATTGTGAAATATTATTACTATTGTAATACATTTTCATTCATTTTTAAACAATTTATTTAATCCTTGCTGTATATATATATATATATATATATATATATATATATACATATAGTTGTTTATTATTATGCAGGCATGTGTGAAGAAGGGAGTGTACATAAACAATCTCAATACTACAATACCACCAAACAACACTAGAGGGACCCACTCATGACTACATGACCCCATTGTTGCTTCACAAACAGCTCTTACTGAAAATAGGCCTATATTGAAAGAATGATCTTTCAGAAAATAAGGAGTAGTAAATAAAATTAAGATTTAGGATCTAAAAATAAAGATGTCCACAATACTGACATTAGCATTCAAACTGTACCTGCTCACGAACGGTAAAAAAATCTAAAAGTCAGAAAGCCTTTGAATTTCTTCCAAAATTGTCATCAAAATAATGACAAGATTTTCAGGTAAACTACTCCTTAATAAGTTGTGTTGTATAATATATTTTTTTTTATGTGGGTGTGAGACATTAACTGACTTGCAGTAGACAAATGGTACTGTAGACCAATGGCAGTGCACAAGTTGAAAGTCAGATTCCAAACCATTAGAAAACTTAAGACTTCTAGAGATTTTGAGTTTGTATTGTTATTGAACATTTGTTTTCATAATAATTGTGAAATGGCTCAGGTGCCTTGAATAATTGATATCCTCCTACCTTTACGTAGACGTGAAGAATCCACTGTACCAATGGTGTTGCTCCTTAGCGCTTTGTTTCCTCCTGTACTAGATGGCACGCAGTAATTCCCATCAGTCTCTGACACAGACCGTGGTACCACATATGTGTCCGTGGGTGACCGCTCAGGTGGGACTGTTCCCGTGGTCAGTAAAGGCTTAGGCGGACGAGGGGGCGGTACCACATCTGTGGTCCCTGAAACAGCCTCTACCCCAGCAGTACGGGGAATCTGGTAGGTGCAGTTACTTCCAGGTGTAGGTGGAATATCATAGCTAACTGACAAGTTCCGCAAGTGGGCCTCTAAAGAGGGTTTACGACCAGGCGTGTTGAAGACATAGAGTTCACCGGGCTCACCGTCGGGAGCGTGAGGGGAGGTCGCCGACTTCGGCAGCAGCACAGTGTCCTGAGAGTAACTTCGGGGTAGGTGGTAAAGACCCTGCGAGTCGGCTGACAATGACTGCCCGCGAGAAGGAGGAGAATCATAGAGCCCAGCGGCATGCTGGGAAGGAAAGAAACCATTGACCGAGGCGTGCTTGGAGGTGGAGGAGGTGGGCGTGTGGTGGGAAGGGAGGTTGTCATTACAGTCGGGTTCGGAGGAGGTAGACTTGGAGCATTCGCCATGGGCCCTGTAAAGAAACCCATGCATGAGATACAGATTATCTGTTAAGTAGCTCTAAAATATATTAAAACAAACAAGCTCCTCATCAATACAAAGACAAAAACACCCCTTCAAACACATACATACTACTTTATGCCATTATTAAAATCACAATAATAATATTTTGAACTAACCAGCAAGTGAAAGTTAATGTTTGTTAGGGATGTAATGATCAACTGGAAATTTGTTCATTTGTTCGTGACAATTTAAATTGGTTGAGATGCCAAACAAATTGCTTTTAAATAGGAGTAGGAGTTTATATGAATGTAACGTCTTTAGAAAAGTTTATGAGGTATTTTCTTTTCATCTTGCCTCTGAAGGATGCATATTAAAGTAGAGTTCATAAGCACAGCTCTGCTTTATTTACAGTGGTAACCCAGGAAACACTACATCATTGCTGTTCATAAGCGCCACCTGCTGGCAGAGAGTGAATATGCGTCTCATTCAGCTCATCTGCTGTGGCGTTTAGATGCATTTCCTGTAGTATTTTTTCACAAAACTAAGGTCACACCATTCTGTTTTTGCTTCATCGTTTCGAAATTATACAGTCTAATATAGATAAAAAATGGCTCATGCTGCATGTTTGTTTGGATGACGATTAAAATGCAGTGGTTCCCTTATTTTCAATGGAAAGAGCACTTAGTTTAGAGTCTTAGTTTGTTTATATGAAGAGATTTCTCTATAAATTGCTTATTTGATTTAGAGTTTGTTTTAAAATTTCACAAAGAAACGTGCAGCAATAACCTAATAAAAGGACACCTTTTCATTTGCTGTATGTCTTCAGTCTCGTTTTGTAAAAAAAAAAAAAAAGGTGAGAAAATCAAATCAAAATAGTGAATCGATTGAATCGTGAGTTGAGTAAATCGCTACATCCTTAACGTCCGTCGAACATTACAGCAAAATAACAATCCTGTAGTGGTTTATTTTGCAATATTGACCAGCCAATTATATTATCTTATTATCACTTATTACACAGCAACTTGGCAAATAAAGATGCAGTCAGTAGTTAAAAACCATCACTAAAATTTGCAATACATGACTGTACATTAAACTACAGTACAGCAATGATAACTACTGATTGCAACTTTATAAATGAAAGGACATAAAATATTGATTTGATAGAATTGTTGTGATAGAACAAAGAGACAACACGCTACTAGTTTAATGGGGGACATTAAACTAGTAGAGTTCAGGAGATCGCTTGCCAGGGACTACGGTCAAATGCAGTTCAATATTTGACCATAGAAGGCAATGAATAACCAAACATTATGAAGTATTCCAGAAAGCTGTGTAATAAGCTTCTCGCTATACAACTGGAACTGGCAAGGTTAGTGCCAAACACAACCATGCACGTCATATGTCACACAAGTCTTTGTTCAAACTGTGCATACACACTCTTTTAAGCACTAAAGGCAAGGAAACATACCAACCCAACCCATTTTAGTCAAATCTCTGTAGAACATATATTTTAGTAAGTTGTTATAATAAGTGTGCAGATTTTCAGGTAAAAATAACTGTATTTGGCTGTTGGCCAGTGTATGTGTGTGTGTTGTTTAGTATTGTATTCTTCACACTGATGCTCTTCACTCACTGACAGTCAGGAGGAGCGCTCCTGCTCTCACACTCCTCCAGAAGCAGGTATTCCTGCTCTTCCTCTCCTAGAGCAAGAGGAACCACTGGACTACACCACACACACAAAAATACATGAAATGAATCTCATATATCCAGGTTTTCACTCATAGCACCTGAATGTCCTGAAGGCAGCTTCTTAGAAAGAGTGGGCGGTACTCGCATTATATAACAGCTGATTGAAAAACAACAGACTCAAAACAGTAACAGCCCTACATTACAAATTACTGGATGAGCCACACTCTAAAATAGCCAATGTACACACAGCCCAGACGTTGTGTCTTACCTGTTAGGCTCAGGTTTCTTGCTCTCACAGTTGAGTAGCCAAAGGTAGTCCTGAGGCTCATCCAGACTGGAGGAGGACCCCAAGGGTCTGATGCTGACAGGCTGGTAGGGAGGAGGCAGATTGGCCAGTGCTGAAGCCCCTAAGGCTCCTCCTGGCCCTCCACTAGGGGCCATATCCACCACCAGACCCCCTGGCACATTTATTTGGTGAGAGCTCTTTGCGGAGTCTGCAGAAAGAAGAAGATAGGAGAGATTATCACTGAGCTTCACACTTTATGAGATCATAAGCTTTAAGATACACTTAAGATCAGATCAAGCTCAGGGCGGTGTTGTTTTAATCAAAAGCTTTTACTGAAATTAGCATTGTGAAAGCCTCTCTCCAGGCTGAATTCTGGTAAGCAAAGTGAAATATGGGGGGTAATTGAAATTAAGAATATACAATGTGTGGTAGCAAAATATATCGGAGGTTTAAATAAGAAATCGAAATACTGTGTGTCTGTGATTGTAATTAAATCATACATCACTTAAAGTTATAGCACCTGAATAAAAACAAAGCAAAAGCACATTCTTCATTCATAATTTTGCTGAAGTTTTAAAATCTGACAAATTGTTTTATTTATTATTTTTTTTTAACAGATCAATGTCTTCCACCAACAAATGACTTGAACACACCTGATGTTATAACTAAGACTTTTAATTACTTCCTACCCTCCTGCAGCATACGCTGGTTAGGTATGTTTTGATGCTGGGATGCTGGTTTATGCTGGTCTTTTTGCTAGTTTATGCTGGTCACATGCTGGCAAAGGACCAGCTTAAACCAGCATCCCTGCATCAAAACATACCTAACCAGCATATGTGCTGTTTATTACAGCAGGGTAGAGGGACTTGAGAACGCATCTTAAAAACAATCAAACACAAAACCCAAACAATAGGCTTAAGCTAAATCACATTTCATGTGATGATGCTTCTTGCTACTTGGCTACAAGTGTTACTGAGAAAAGAAACAGCTGACTGGACAAAATCATTGACAGAAAAGTATGGCTTGTGTTTTTTTTTTAATGCTCCCAAAAGAGAAAAACTATTAATTTCAAAATGTGTACATCTTCTCAAGGCTAATTTAGCCAGTTGTTAGCAGTACGCTAACGAAGGTTAGCTTTAAAGCTAATATATACGGGCTAAAAACAACAAACCTCCCCTTTGATTTCATCAGGTCTTAAAGTTTGTATCGCACAGCAATTTACAATTAATTGACTGAAATTGTGTTAAATTTTTCAGATTTTCTGAATACAAGATTCTAATCGAGAGAAGCAATGACCATGTTACTTTGAGGGAGAATTATATTGTTTCTGTAAAGGGATTGACCAAGGTTAAGGCCACCATCCTACACAGGCCGTGTGAAAGAGTAGAGAGAAACCCTGAACACAAGACGCTAATGAAAGTGCCACTAATCCATGACGGAGTCTCGGTTTTTATGTGGCATCTAGGATAGCTTGTAAAGCTTTTTGTCTATGTTCTTTTAAAAGAGCTTTTCTTTATCTCTGACTTTTTATTTTTATTTCCATCTCTCTTTGAACAGCCTCCACTCAAGGTCAGTAGAGTGCGGCTAGCGGGGTGGTTGTGCGTGTTTTTGTACAAGTCTCTCTTCAAACTCTGCTTTCAGTTATTCAGTAAAACGCACACAAACACATTACTTGTGCGCACACACATTGACACCCACACACACCCACTCACTCACTGGGTGCATTTGACTCTTTCTAAGTGCAGGCAGCTCAAGGCTGTCAGGGCCACTTTGTCTCTTTCGGTCTCTTCACTTTTTTTTTTTTTCCCCTAGTTTTCCTCCTTCCCTCATTCTTCTCCCCTCCCCGCTCTTGTTTGTCAGACTTGCTCTGCTGAATCATCCAAGCCCTGGAAAATCCCCCCTACATATTTGCATTCTCAGTACCCTGTTTAGTGCTGGTGGCAAATAATGGCAGGCTTCTGTGTGTATCAAAATAGACAAAAATTACAGTTTAAAACTTTTTGGTCATTTTCTGATATGCATTATCAATACAGCAATTGGGATAATTTAACATTAGAGGTGCCACAATACCAAATTCAGTTATCAAATTTAGCCAATTGCTGCAGAGGCATTGGTCATGGATATTAATTATTATGTGATGTTCTCCCAGAAGACTTAAAGGTGCTCTATGAGATGTTGCAGGATTTTAGCTCGATTTCATTTTTATCTCAAACCGTATGCATCACCCATTGATCGTCTTGCTGTCTGCCCTCTGAATACATTGGGAAAAAACCCAGTCTCGAAAGACAACACAGAGGCTTCAATA
>JAUMHE010000001.1:1581821-1603378 GCA_032359235.1 Enteromius mattozi | reverse complement strand
ATTTCTGCATTTGAGGTTGAAAGCATAGGACACAATTTAGATATGTTCTTGAGATGGAAAAACGCAGTTTTACAGATGCTAGAAACATTTACACATTTACACATCTTACCAGATAAGACTGATCAGCCACCAATATCTGTCTTAACCCTTAACCCTAAGTTTTCCAAAAAAGGGTGGCCATATTTGACCAGGAACAGTAAAAGTATAACTTCCTTTGTGCATTTAATAAAATGTTTTAAAATTAACTTTCATAAAGGTCACTGTAAATCAATCAATCAATACTCGTGTTTAATTGTTCCTCACATTTTTTTATGAAATTCAAAATTTACTTTTGTTTCTGAGTGAACGTTTTAAAATAATTTTTACAACAAAATATGCATTTTTTTAATGGAAAACCCTAGGGGTAAGGCAGCTTAGGATGTGTAAATAAGATCTAAATAATTTGATTCCATAAAAAATGCAATGCATTTGATCACATTGACAAGGTGATGGTCCACCAGTTGATTCGATTCAGCGGCAGCTACTTACCTGCCCATGTCTATGCCTTTTTATCGAGCAGACAAAGCGAACAAGTCTGATGCACAAATTAGGGTAAGATAAGGATCTAAAAAGCTGGATTCCTGACACGGTGGGGGACCAACCGGAGCGCCACAGAGGCCATAGTGTGATGGGCAAAGTGTGACAAGCCCTGGCAAGCCTGTGACAGTGATAAATTAGAGATAGCCATCCTTTCCAGGAAAATAAACTACAGGGGAACAAGGATCAAATCAAGCGCATATACAGACACACACTCCTTCACACACTAATGTGGCCCGTGGACACTAATCAGAGATTTATGGATAAGACAACGGCTCTCTGCACACACCTACCTTCCCACCCCATTGAGAGCGTGGGAGGATTGATCCTGGCAAATCTGATAGATGACTGATAGAGTGAAAGGCATGCTGATGAGCCTGCTGGTCAGTGGTCTCCTCTACAACCAACTGGAAATATGTTTCAGCAAAACCTTAAATATCTTCCTCCGTACCTTTTGGTCCCACAAAAGGCACTATAAGTTATATAATTTCATGGCATTTTTTGAAAATAAAATATCCAGTTGCTAAATAGCATATTAAAGGGATAGTTCACCCAAAAATGAAAATGATCCTTTCTTTCACTCACCTTTGAAGCATCCTAGGTGTATGTGACTTTCTTCTTTCAGACGAATCCAATCGGAGTTCTGATAAAAATTGTTCAGACCCCTCCAAGCCTTTGAATGGGTTTAAATGGGTGATAGGCATTACACTTCGGAAGACATGAAATAGCGTGCACGTATTCATAAAAAAATCCCTCACATACCTCCGGGGCGTGAATAAAGCCCTTCTGTAGCGAATCCATGCATTTTTGTAGAATAAATATCCATATTTCAAACTTAATAAGCACTTTTCTCTCACGTCTGCTGTCTGTGGAAACCAGAAGCAGTTCCGGAAGCAGTCCCACCTAGGATGCTTCAAAGGTGAGTAAAACACAGGATAATTTACATTTTTGGGTGAACAATCCTTTTACATTTCCTCTGAAAGAGTTAAACATGACTGTGGCAATGTTTTATGATGTTGTTTGTTGTACATATCATGGCAAATCATCAAATGATATGTCCAGATAATGGTTAAAAAAGGTTAACGCTGTATAGCATCTGAAGATAATATACCACCTACACCAAACCATACCTTAAACCAAAACAATAGTTGTTTCTGCAAGACTTTGAGCTGTTTTGTGGAATGATTTGTGACTTGTGTTTTATCAAATTCGTACCAGAGCGTTCTGCATCACAAGTGCATTGCTCTACCGGGTGAGCTACAGAGCAAGTTTACTACATCACAAAATCACACATATGGAGCAAAATCTGCAATGCAAATTTTCTGATTTATTCATTCATAAATCATGCATTATGTTAAGTATTTTGATGTCATAACAGTATTGTGCAAAGAAAAAAAATCTGCTCCTATAATCATAATTTCTATGAAAAGGAACCAAGGTTGTTCATTTCAACTAGAAACTGCAGCAACATTTAATCATTTGACAAATGCTTTTATCCAAAGTGACTCACGGTTGAGAAAAACCATAAGATGGCAATAAACATGAGAAGTGTCTGTTATGTGAAAAATAAAAGCATAGAAAAAAATTAAATAAATTGATTTTTTTTCTTTCTTCTGTCATTACTTACTCACCCTCATGTCGTTACAGCCTTGTAAGACCTTCATTCATCTTTGAAACACAAATAATTGAGATGAACAGAGTTTGTCAAAAACTGACAGGAAGGCAAAGAAACTTTTGGTTGTTGAACTGGGTTGTTATTTTTGCTTTCTTTTGGCATAAAAAGTAATCTCATAGCTTCATAAGATCAAATCTGAACCACCGATGTCACATGGACTATTTTATCTATTTCCTTACTATACTTTTCTTGTCCTTGAATGTGGTAGTTGGAGTGATTTTGTTGAAAATATCTTAATTTGTGTTATGATGATTAACAAAGGTCTTACAGGTTTGGAACGCCTAATTAATAACAGAATTTTAATTTTTGGGTGAACTATCCCTTTCAGTTGTTTCTTGAATCTTTTTTGTTAAGAATGCATCTCATGCATACAACTCTACATGGGGACACATTATAAGCATACAGGGCTTTAGGAGATTTCTAGGAGTCTTCTTACATTTTTAAAATGTTTTCTTTTATTTTCAAGAGCCTAATTGTTATGACTATAGGCTATACATTAAATATGCAGCTTCTCTTTGCTTAAAATATTCGTAGAAATATGATTATTCAAGGTTCAGTGCTCTTGATTTCATCACTAGCAAATCCAAACTGAATATAACATCACAGATGAGATGTGTGCGTTAAACTTTAATACTAAACTTTGTCAAGCTGCTGCATGAAACACAAACCCAGTCATCTCATAACAAGGGCTGAGTTCAAATTATAAACATTCAAATACGTCTGACACTGTATGACATTCCTTTTTCAGTGGAACATAAGATATTTAGAGAAATGTCTGTGTTTTGTTTTGTATTTTGTCCACAGAAGTCAATGGTAAACAAAACCAACATTCTCCAGAATATCTTTCTTTTGTGTTTAGGAGAAGTAACGACATCTGAAGAGAACTGCGGGAATAGGTGAACATTTAGAAGACCACATCTGATCAGCAGGTGTTTGCGATCAAGAGTATCACTTAAAAAGCAATCAAATGTGTTAGTATTTAAATATGTGAGCGAGATGAGTCTTGCATGGCGTTGCGTGTGTTTGAGAGTGGATGCCAGGATGTGCTTTAGATGGATGTCCCACAAACTGCCACAGGCATACATGACAGAAAAAAACTAAAATGAGTCATCTGCTCCTGTAGAGGATTTCAGGTCACATCACAAACACACACATACACACACACACACACATATACATACATACACAGCCTGCAACAGCCATCTCTCGAAATGTACCATCTGCTTAAAGAAAAATGTGCAACTATTACTTCAAAACAGTGAAAAAAAAAAAAAAAAATGTTACATGTGACTACGCGTGACTGAACTTGTTGTGAAGTATTAGTTAAAACTAAATAATTTTCAAATGAAACGTCTGGAACAAAGAATGAATGAAACCATTTTATTCTATTCAATTTAACAAAGCATGTGGATCATATGACGTCTGCTTGATGTCCTTGAAACAGCAAATGACCGGCCCTGCACAATTTCCAAAACCCAAAACGACATAAATTGGCTTTTACATCCCATATTTCATTTCCACTTCAACATTAGCAGCAAAAAAAAAAAAAAAAAAAAACAGCTACTGCAACAGCGAAATCAGTGTTTTTATTTAGACAAGAGCCTTAGAAGAGAAATTCATTCACTCTGTTTTCTACAAGAGCTGAAGACGAGACACTTCAGAGCCTCCTGGCAAGATAATGCTGCACTCTTCATCTTCATCCCTCTCTTTCACACACACAAATGACAGAAACATTGGGCTCGTTCACAGTGCATGTGGCTGAGGAGCCAAGTACGCAAAATCCTCTTTGCACATTTTGTACTGAGACCGTTTCTCGATTCATGTACCATCAACCATTTGGTGCCTCCAAATACTGTTATTAATTTATTTCTCAGTATCACAACCATATCATTCAGCTGTTGGATCATTATTATCTGTGCATGGAAGTTATTTACCCTTCCTATAATGCTAGATACATTATAATACAGCAGCACTTTCATTAGTGCATAATTACAGTACAATAAGCGAAACTAAAAGCAAATTCTCAAAAGCAACGGAAAAGGGTGGATAACTTCATCTCTCTTTTACCCAAAAGCTTCATATATCCCTTTCATTGCACGATACAGAAAATAATCTGAATTAGAGAGGTTTAAATTTGAACACATTTGGTCAACTGCATGATTGACGCCACATAAAATACACAAATAACAGGCACATTTTGACAGTAGTAAATTTAAATTAGAATTTAACAGGTCAAAGTAGCACTTTACCAAAGCGGCCAAACTTGAGACGACACCTCCAAGTTGTCACAGACACCAGCGGGTAGAAAGTAAATCATTTTACAGTACTTTTATATATATATTGGTATTTATAAAGCGACATCACCTGTTGGAAAACGTTCCCATTTTCCATTATTTCAAGACTCGATTAGCTTTAGGTTTGCTATTGCACATCAACCTTGAATGAATACATGTAAAATAAAAAAAAGGATGTCTGAATATATTTGAAAGTCTCGACATCTCAAAGGAAAATCTTGGTTTATAAATATGTTCACATATTTTAAATGGTTCTGTTTCAAGGTCTGTCGAAATAATAACACAACGACTACATTATTACACATTGGAATCACAAATTCTGAGCACGTCACAGTCACAAACAAAACAGCTGGACGAAATTTCCTCCTCTGGGAGAAAGAAGGTGAATGAAGGTGAGGCACCTGGCATGAGGGCAGCCGTCTCTTTTGTGGAAAATTCAAAACACGGCATTGCAAATTGCACAGTGAGGGAATGAAAAATGAAGGGCTTAGCCAGACAAATGTTTTTTCCCCCTTAGCCCTTCTGCAGTTTGTGTTTAGACAATTAGATGCGGTAGGCAGAGGGAGGAATGACACTGACTGATGGGCGGAATAACCCAACGTAGGCGCCACTGAAGATATACAGCTCTACTAACAAAGAAAGATGCAAAAATCCTAGCACGAAAACTAAGAGAATCAACAGACACAGGCTGGTATTTGCCCAGTTTAGAGAGCTGGAGATTTCACATATAATCCTTTTATCCTTTGATTGTCTTTGTAGTCTGTTGACAAAATCAGTAGAACAGCCATCGCGACGGTCCTGATTCATTAAGCACCCAAACAGGCTTAGCAGAGAACAAGATACTAGATTATTAGTCGAAATCATTGTTTTATTTGCTTAGTTCAGGGAAAAAAGTGTTCGGAGAGTTCCCAAGTGAAGAGGAAGAGAGCGTTTTCAGGACGGAAAACAGCGCACTTGTCACGTTTCGTTGAGGTACAAGATGGCTTGTGTGAACACTATAAAGGTAATAAGATGATTTAAAGACCAAGGGATAATTTGGCAAATAGGGATACTAACTTAAGGCATGAGGTTGATTTTTCAGGTGGATGTTATATGGATAAGGGCCAAGTTTTCGGTGATCGGGAGCTAATTTTTTCTCAGGTCTTTTGGAGACCTACTAGAGCACAGCTTTCTTTCCACAGCTTGGTTTGCAGCTGTTGGTTATAAGAAAGTGCTGAAGACTCTGTCTTGCGCCCGTTGTACAGATACAGTCCTCCGATCCCCTCCAGCTCGGAGGCAGCTGCAGCGTAGATGGCCGTGGATGCTCCTTCTGCAGGCGTCTGTGGATGGACAGGAATCAGAGATGAAGTCAACACAGCTGTAGGCATGTTACGAATATTTCATCAGAGACAGATATTAAATATCTAAGGAGGACTGGAAAGATGTTCCCGATTCCTGGAGTAAAATATAAATTTGTCATTTCTGCCACTGTCAATGACTTTCACAATCCTTGTACGTGACAGCCATCACAATGTGCATTTGTGCTGTAGTGTTCTTCTTAGCACTTGAAGTATAACTCTAGTACTTGACATATATCTGTAGCTGCTAGCTCTGGTAATTGTCACTTATATGTGCACTTTCTTGTCAGTTGCTTTGGTAAATAAGCCTGCAGCAAAATACTGGTATTGCATCTGTATCAGGACTGCCAATTTGTCATTTGGTTGCATCTTAGAATAAGGTTTCTATAATAAAGAAATAAATAAATAAAGGTAACACTTTATTTGAAGGTGTCATAATACAGAGTAATTACCTAATTAGGTACTTCGTAGTAACCATTTTACTAACATGAAATACAATGTACTTATGTTATGGAACAGCCCGCAATTAGAGTTTGTAATTATGCAGATGTAGACAGCTACTGTTACACATATGTTACAGACCAAGTCTGTTACACAGCTAAAACAGTAGCAGCCTATTACATCTACATAATTACAAACTGTAAGTACAAACTGTTCCATAACTTAGTTACATGGTAAATATAGCTACTACTGAGTACATACTGGGTAATTACTCTGTATTAAGGCCGGGACACACCAAGCCGACGGTCAGGCTTGTCGGTTTGGTGTGTTCCACTCGTTGGCTTTCGATGGGCTCACGTCGGCCCGATTCAGCATGTCGGGGCTGTCGGGGAAAGTGAGAACTCTGATTGGATGCCTAGTTTTGGATGCCTAGGATTAGATCAACATTAGGGTGAGTAAATGATGACAGAATTTACATTTTTTGTGTGAATCCCTTTAGCTGTTTCGGCATGACATCTCAAAATCCTTTGCTCTTGATGCAAAATGCAGCTCGAATGAAAAGCTCAAGATTATGTGTAATGTCTACTGAATTCATTACTTATCTGCCACAACACTTTAATGCCTTAAATTATCTTTATTTTGGGATTTCCCCCCCAAGATATTCATATATGCTTCATTTGATTATGTAATTCATTTTATTTATTGTCAGTCCTAATTCATACACTTCCTCATGTGAATCTTGCCTCATGTTTACACATGATGCTTTCCAGCTGCCATGGTTAATTATTCAAATTATCCTTCTAATTGCAAATGTTATGGCTTGCTTCCACATCAGAAGATCTAAAAGTTGGGCAGCAGAGTTGGTGAGATTGATATGCAGACGGTCAGTTGGACTATGACCTCCAGACGGATCAATTACATAGGACAGCCGATCTTCTCTAAAAACGCTGCCAGATTCTGCACTTCAAACGGCTCCCTTTGAGGCCCGGCAATTGGGGCTGAGCACTGTTTTTCTCTTTTCTAGATCTCTTTCGTCTGAGGGAATTTGGATTAAACTACAGGAGCCACAAGGTTTCTCGATACTGAGCTGAATCAATACAGCACAAAGAGTGGGAGAAAAGCTTCTCTCTTAGCTGTTAGTATTGGGCCATACGGGGCCTGTGTGCTAAATGGGAAAAGGAGCAACAGCTGCGGTACAGAACTCAACACCTTTATATACAGTTTTATAAGGCTGAGCACATTTACAGACACTATATACTGCACAATGGCAGAAATGCGTCATCAAGTAGAGATTTTGCTGGGTCGTATACACATATATCTGCATGGCTCTCAGTGAATAGGGCTGTTTTACATTCTTTTTATCTGAGTGACAGTAAACCTTAAAAAAAAAGTCATAGAAGCTTCGCTCCTCCTCGGAACACAATTTAAGATGGAAACCAGGAGGCTTGTGACTGTCCCAGTTACTACCAAGTAATGAACACTGTCAAGGTCCAGAAAAGTATGAAAGACATCGTCAAAAATAGGCTATCAGTGGTTCAATCTGAATTGTACCAAGTGACGAAAATACTTCTTGTACGCAAAGAAAATAAAAATAACTTTATTCAACAATTAGTCTCCTCTGTGTTTCTCCACATCACTGAAGCGTCATTTTGAGCTTACGCTCTTCTGTGTCAGCCGTGAGACAAGGATACATTTTCTACGTGTTTTTACGCTTTGATTTAAACTAAAACAGCATATCCTTGTGGCGTGGCTGACACAGAAGAGTGATGGATTATTTTGATAATGTCTTTCACACTTTTCTGGGCCTTGACAGTGTTCATTATGTGGAAGTTACATTATGTCAAGTTACAAGCCTCCCGGTTTTCATCCAAAATGTGTTAAATTCCTTGTATATTATGCATACCTTGCCAATATATGCTAAATTGAAATCGTCTTCTGAAGACAAACACAGCTTTTACGGATTTGGAACGACATGGGGCAAATGATTAATGACAAAATTTTTATTTTGGGTTGGAGACCAAAATCAAAAATCAAGTGTAACCATAAATGTTGTTCACTCTAGGTCATAACACCTAATACATTTACTAATGATAATATACTTAATTGTGTCTTAGTAAGTAGGCTAACACTTAACATGTTCTATCCATCAAGTGCCAACTTGAGAAAATAATCAACGATGAAGTACATTGTATTTGTTATTATTATATACATATAAATTCAATGGGTTATCTAAAAATAAACAATACCACATGGCTATTTAATTTCTAAAGCATTATTTTTTGCATATTAAGTGAGGATGAACAACATTGTGATAATATATCCCTTAATATTTTATATCCAAGCATTTTTTACTCCTCCGTTTGGGTTGTGACAGTTGGAAAAGCTGTCAGGTGAGAAATAACACTGCTGGAAAAGCAGTTTAAAAGTAAGTATACTTCAGTTTTGAGAGCACATTTGATTTATAGGAAAGATGTCATATCGCTCTCGTTCTCTGAACACAAACGCTTCCAGAAATAAACTTCAGAAATTGTACACGCATTCAGTATTCACATCATGCACAGCGAGGAAACTCTTTTGCAGGAAACAAAAAACTTATTAAAACACATCATTATCTTTGACATTTTTTCCTCAACTATATTTTTTGCTCATGGATAAACCTTCACGTTTCTTTTTCTTTCCGCCAAGTGCTGAAAAATTGTATTCTCTACAGTGGGTGTGCTTTTCTATTTTAAAGCCTTTTAGTCAACAATATTTCCCCTCAAGACATTCATAATTTGTCATCTTTTCTTTTAAACACGTACAGCACACTGTCCTCACTGAGCCCCGTGATTTCTGGGTTTTCTACAGCAACTCCTGTGCAGCATACATAATGGACGCCATGAACCGTGACTCAACCCGACTCATAAATAAGCACCCTGCAAAAGGATATTACCGTGCTGATAACGATCACAATAAATCAATATCAACGCACCTCATCTCAACAAGGGTACGGAAATTACATTTGTATTCGACACACTGAATTATCTTTTGTAGTACAAATAATTCCCCTTAAAAAGAGGCGAAGGTTGCAAAATTCCGGGAATTTTCAAGACTGGAAACTTTCCATGGGAATTAACGAGAATTAATGGGAATAAACTGGAAATTATCAAAATTGCAGGAACTAGGAATTTAAACGTAGCTGAGAAAAAACTCTTGCTGCATAATCTTGGTTAAAACAACTAGATTTAACGCAATTTTAGTTTAATTTCTAGATTAAAAATTGCTCAATCACATGCACACAGCAGGGTTATTAAGGCCACGCCCCTACAAGCACCATTTCTTTAATCATGCACACAAAATATCAAAATGTCCATCTTGGTAAATATTCATGTAAATTAAAAAAAAATTAAAATTAAAACATTATTGTGCTGTGTGCAATATGCTGGGCAACTAAATTAGGCTAAACCACTGTAAAATTGTACAAAAACACTGACTGAACATTTAGGTGAGCTAATAAAAAAAGTCTAAAAATGACCCTCCCCCACACACAATCCCCTCTGATCACCTAAAAGAGGGATTCCACTCCATTTTCTCAGAGCCACAATTGCTGCATTTGAGGCCAAAGGTTACATCTAAGTTTTGATATTCTAAATATATTGGATTGGATTGAGTAAGATTCAAGTAAATACCAAGGTGTTTATATATATATATATATATATTTATATAATAAAACATAAAAGTGTTTATACAGTAGCTAGCTAGCCAGCAAATCTATATATTTAGTTAGCACTATTTCATTGATAATTTATGAGGTATGTGCTTGCTAGCTTTATCTAGTTCTGCTAGCCACTGTACTGGTCAAAAAAGTTTGGACACATTACTAATTTTAATGTTTTAAAACTTTGCAAATTTTTTGCTCATCAAGCCTTCATTTATTTGATCAAAAACACAGAACAAAACAGTTACATTGCACTGTATTACAATTTAAAATAATGGTTTTGTGTTGTAATATCCTTTTTTCTTGATGTAAAAAGGGGTGTGGCTATTTGTAAATTCTATGGGTATAGCTTCCGGTCTCATCCGCGTCCAGATATTTGGATGCTGCTTTACCCGGTCTATTGTGCATAACCAAAAGAGAGTTGTTCACACATAAAAATGAATTATATACTGTTCTGGCAGAGCATGCAACACTATCATACGATGCTGTTTGCTATTCTGATCATCTCTGAGGCTCTTTTAGTAAAAACTCTGAATTTAATGGAGCAGAAAGAAACTGTAATTGGATGAGGGATGACAGTAAAACAACCTGTGAAAATGGTAGCAATTTTGATCATTTTGAGGCAATGCATCAGACGCAACATAGACGGGTAGTTACTGTATAGGTAGCATGTAGCATATGTTGTAAACAGTCAGATTCAAAAGTCTAAAATCACATTTAATTACAAATCTGGAAATACTGTACATAAAAGTTTAGTGTAATTGTAGATTTTATTTTTCCTTTCTCATTCTTGTTTTCAATTTCTTACATTGATCTGAAATTCAAGAGGTGTAACAAATATTCTAAAGGAAGATGAAAGAATCACGTCTGATTAACACACACACACACAAAATACATACACACACACACACCTTTGAAGCAAAGAGACGAGATAAATCCAATTATTGTTCACCCTGACACAGCGGCTCCAAATCTTTAGATTTCAGGACCAATTCCAAGAGATTGGGTGAGACAGACAGATGGAGAAGAAGAAAAGAAAGAGTGAAAACAGTGTCTCTGGGGATACACCGCACTGTCACAATGCCTTATTGCAACATATTGGGGCAGGTGGGTTTGTCATAAAGTGTTGTCATTCAACAGGGCACCTTTCACAATGGCCTTTGTCAGTAACTCCAAAGCGTGTTACACACAGACAGAATGTATCTGAGGGAGAATATTCACAGACTTGCGAAATTGAATGCGTTTTTGATACGAAAGCTGGGAATTCTTTATTGCACTGATATGTAATGACAGTTATCAGGGATATGAGCTATTTTTTAATTTAAAAAAGGACAAAAAAAACGTAACAAAAATTTAAGAGAGCTTTTAAATACCGGGATCATAAAAATAATAATAATACAATTAAATACAAATAAAAATACATATACAATTTTATTTCAGATAAAACTTTCTGTAACACTTCAGTATATGGGACCAATTTTTACAACTAGCTGTCACGATCAGCTGGAGGTGCCAGCTCAGGCCACTGGATGGCACTCCAGCGCTCAGCTTACTGTGTGTGTTTACCTCTGTTTTCATGCCCAGACTTATCCCCTTGAACTCATGTCTCCGCCCTGCTCGTTTGTTGTCATGGTGTTTCATTGTTGTCTCCACCCAGTCCCACATGTATAAATGCCCCGGATGTCTTTGTGTTAGTCGCTCCTCAATGTTTGGATGTACCGCGTGTTTTCCCAGTTGTCAAGCCCTCCGTGTTTTCCTGTGTTCCCTGTGGTTTCTTTGTGTTTCTCTGTCTTCCTGGATCTCGACCTAAGCCTGCCCCCGGACTCTCGTTCTAGCCTCGCCCCCTGGACTCTGTTCGCCTCATCGCCTGACTCACGCCACAAACTTTGGATTATTCTCTTGCCATTGTCTCTGCTATCCCCGTTTGCCGTTGTTTGACTCTTCCAGTTGTTCTACTCTGTGTGTGTGTGTATGTGTGTGTACAATAAATGCTAGCAAATGGATCCGAACGTTTCCTCGCGTCATTCCCGTGACACTAGCATAATAATACATTTAATTATTAACATATTCAACATATTCTACATGACCATATTCTACATCCATAATCCTACCTAATACCTAAACTTAACAACTATCTTACTTTTAATAAGCAGCAAATTAGGAGTTTGAGGCAAAAGTCACAGTTAGTTTGTTAGTAGCGAGAATTGGATCTTAAAATAAATTGTGACCAAACTTTCTCATCAACAATTCATTTCAAAATAATTGTTACCTATAGTTCATATTTTGCATTTATTTATTCATTCATCCATCAATTCATTCACTCCTTATTTTTATTTTTTTAAAAATATCTTTCCTTTAACAGTTATCGTCTATAATATGAAAATAATTATTGTTTCATTACTGAAAAATTGCATTTTTGTTTACAGCCACTTAAAAGCAGTAATGTTCACTCTAGTGTCTAGTCTAATACAATTTCACCTCATTTCCTGTCCTCTCTCTGTCCTGTCAATAAAAGTGTCAAAAAGGCCAAAAAATGAACCCAAACATGAGTGAAGCAGAAGCTTTACACCTCAAGAATTCTCTGCCAAGCACAGACAGATGTCTGAATAAACCATCACGCTAGTGACTCAGGCCTAGTTTGGCTGACTTTCCAAAGTTTGGCAAGTTATTTAAGTGAAATAAGGCATTCCAAATATGTCCAGTCAATTATTATCCTCCAGTAAACTTGACTAATGAGGTTTTATAGAGGACGATATGATTTGCCTTACCCTGAAGAGCAGTTTTGCGAAAGGTTTCTTGGCCAGCTGGGCCAGGCTAGACAGATTGTCATACAGGGCTGTATCCACCATGCCTGGGTCCACTGCGTTAACGGTTACAGGGTCACTTCTGACCCACAACTGGTCCTGTAGGTAGTAGGAGAACAGCAGCAGGGCCAGTTTACTCTGGGCGTATGCACCATGAGCGCTATAACACATCCTGAGCAAGAGAGAATAAGAAAAAGAGACACTGGTTAAACAGCTATTTTGGTGTCAATGATCATTAATGTGTTGTTTACTGTAATTTGCATTTGTAAACCAATTATGACAAGAATGTGCTTGTTGATGTGTGTGTGTGTGTGTGAGAATGATCAGACTTGACGCAACAACACATCAGCAAGCACATTGTTTTATAAGATTTAAGATTTTAAATTAGCTTTTACTGTTATATATTTATACATTTCTTTATAGCATTTTTTTCGTGCAATATTTGTGTTATTTCAGGTTCATTGCAACTAGAATATTTTAACATATATTCTACATTTAATTTTAATAACTGCAGTTTTAGTTAATCATAAACAGAATTCAGCAAAAAAGCAACTCCTTTTATGATGCATTTCTGAATAAAATAGAATATTCAATAAGAAAACATACAAACAAACAAACAAAAAAACCCAACAGGATGAAACTTGATATTATGCACCAGGAATTGACTGGATCATTAAAAATGAGCTTTTCATAAAGATAGCTGAAAAATGAGAAGGCTTGGTGACAGTGTAATTATACATTTAAGTACTGAGTAATATTAATTAACTACATGCAATTACAATATGGTTAGGGTTTGGCTTATATATATATATATGTTAAATCATATTAGTTTTAGCTGTGGTATTGGACTTGTCATTGAGAATCATGATATTTCACGAGCATTAGTCTCATGGCAATGCTATGTGCTTTATGAAGCTTTGAGTATAAGATAAGGCATCTAGAGGAGACTGTGACCCTTACATTAACAAACCAAAAATCTTGCATTTCTATGCAAGTCCTAGAATGCCCTAGAATGAAGAATCCATGTCTAATCTTTCAGCTGACTCATTTATCCGTTATTTATACCAGCAGATGTCTTTGCGCCCACCCCTGCCTCTCTCACTCTCACCTTGAAGGACATATTTATTAGGAATCTTCTGTGCCAACCCACAGCATGAGCCCCCCCCACGCATTTAACATACAGCGTGACAAGAAGTCATCGCCAGTTGCAAACAGGCACCTTGTTTACTGTATTAGATTTGATGTTTGTCAGTATTTATTGTAACACTCATAACCACCCCTTTCTGCCTCCCAGGAGGCTTTGCTGCATTCAGTCAATCAATAGACACATGGTGCTCTGAATCACGCTGCATGTTATAGCGACATTGTCCTTGAGCCGTTGAGTCTCTGCAGCACATGACTGCAGTAACGGATGAGGACTCTCAAGACTGAAAAGCAATAAAAGCAGACCTGAGGAAAAATAGAATAGCGGCACTATTTTGAGGAATAAAGCAGATGCAAACAGGATGGACAGATCTGCACTACCGGAAGACCTGTGTTTAATATGAGACAGGGACATGTTTTTAATAATATTAGGGGTGCACCAATATTAAAATTCTGGCCAATACAGATAAGACAATATTATTTTCATTATGACACCTGATAAATGGCTAATATTCAAATCCAATACTTTTTTTTTGTCAAAACGAAGTAAAAATATAAAAATTAAGGCATTCATTTTAAATGCTGCAATGGATTTCCGGCATCACACTGTTATAATGTATGAATGGATATTCATTTGGAGAGCTACTAAAATTTAGGAACATTTAACAGTGTTTAATAACAGAAAATATAAGTGGTTTTAAATATACATTATATAATTTTTTATATATATATATATATACACACACACACACACATATATACATATATATATATATATATATATATATATATATATATAAACAAATTGAGTGCTAAAAATGTCCTATTTGTCCCATTTGTTCTTTTTTCCACTCTCAAAATTATTTAGTTTAAATGCTGAATAATAAAAACAACATTTCATTTATCTTACATTTAAAGTATCCTTCCCGTTATGTTCACACTTTAATTTGGGGACCACTATTAACGAACTATTAATTATGACTTCTCTGTAATCTCCTTATTAATAGTTAGTAAGGTCATTTTTAAGTATGGTGTAGAAGTAAGGAAACTAAAATATGTTTATACAGAATAAGGCATTTATATGTGCTTTATAAGTATTAATAAACAGTAAAATGCATGCTATTAATTAACTAGTTATTAGTGAGAATTTGTTCCTAAAGTGTTAACCTTATTATAATATTATTATTATTATTATTATTATATTATAGCAGTTCAAATGATGAATTTATGACTAAATTAATATACAAACTTTATTAATACATTTCCGAAACTTTACTGATACCCAAGGTCATTTTTACATTCATTCATCCGAGTCTTAAAATGTGGGGAGTCAATGTAATCTACTCTTAAGCCAACTGAACCATAGATATTTACAAAACTATCCATGGGCGTCAGAACCTCTGTATGTGGGTGGGACAAGACCCATCCACTTTTTAAGACCAATGATATTGGATCCACTCACTTTTTTTACCATCTCTAACTCGGCGCATATATCTGTTCACTTTTCAGAGCGCCATCAATCACAACCATTGCACTTGAATAAAGCCCTAATAAATGAAATGCCATTCCACATTTTATCTACAGCCTTGACGTCCATGCTGCTGCTTTTAAAGTCCATATAAACTAAACTCTATTTCATGTTTTCACTACATGCACCGGCTGCACTCCCATGATTCAGCAAGGTAAACACTAACTAGCTCCAGTACATCATTTTTTATTCAATTATTTATTTTTTTTAAACTTACTAGACATTTGTTGCTGTGTCAATTTTTTGGGAGACCTTGCACAGTATGTGGTAACTGTTTTATGTTTTAAACGCAAATGTTTAATTAAAAGGCACCGGAATACAGGAATACAGGATTTTTTTTGTAAAAAAGTAAAGAAATTGCTACTTTTTATATTTTATATTTATATTTTTAAATGCCTACTTCTGAATTTTTATGTAGAATTTGTGCACATGAAGGCTATTTCTGCATGTGAATAACTTAAATAAATAACTAGTCATCTAGTAATCTAGTCAGTAACACTTTATTTTAGGGTCTCTTAACTAGTTGCTTATTAGCATTTATATTATTAGAATACTAGCCATTTATTAGTATTAATTAAGCACATATATACATACTGCCTTATTCTATATCCCTAATCCCTATTCTAAAGTGTTATCAACAATTAATCATGTCTCCAAGGGTATTTTCATGTTTGTTCCAAGCTCAAAAATATTTTATTGTGTAAATATTTTATCAAAATAAATAACTTAAGAATATAGTTAAAGGGGTAATGGACCGATCCAAATTCTCTTGATCTGTTTGATAGGAAGTCATTGTGCTATAAAAGCATTCTTAGTTTTAGAATTCAAAACTTTCTTATTATTCTAAAAACAGCTTATATCGAACTCAAACGATTCATTTACAAATAAGGCACAATTCGATGAAGGCTGAAACTAAAAGACAATGCTGTGCTGCTGACTACATTGGCTCTGACAGTAATGTCACACCAGACAAGTGTGAGCTGTTTTTATTTCATGGTCACTATTTTCTTGTCTGTTATTACAGATCGTTTGATACCAAGTATTTGTATGTTTTTTTTTTTTTTTTAAACATCACAGAATCACAGCAGCTTCCATCTTTGAAGGATGTAGGCTATCAAACATACACAACTGTTAGCCAATCACAGCAGTGAACGTTTACTTCCGAGTCTACAATCCTCCATGCCTATTCAAACAGAGTGTTCTGAGGAGGGGGATCAAAACAGGACAGTAAATAGCCTATTGCTTCTAAATTATGTTTTTTGATTGATTATAAACTCAGAGAAGAGCACAAAATAAAAACAAAGGCAGTGCATGACCTCTTAATAAAGAGGATACATTTTGTTTGGACTGAATTCAAAATTCTGACAGCGAACACAGAAAACACAAAATTGTATGTCTTTTGTGTGTAACACTATACATTCAGCAGTGGCCTTGGGCACAATTAAATATATATTTTATTTTAAATATAAGTAGGAAAATACAAATCTTTATCTTTAAGATTCAGCTTGTCCTTTCCATTCACAAAAAGGCTTGAGGCAAGACAGGAATCCCACTTATAATTCAAAAAAGCTTCTAACCTTCCCTGCAAGTCATCCAGAGTTATTCTTCCTCCATAGTGGGTAGCTGAAGACAAAATGACTATTCGGGAACATTTCCCAGGTTTGCCTGACTTCTTCAGGACATCCAGCAACAGGTTGGTCAACAGGAAATGGCCCAGGTAGTTTAGCCCAAAGTGTAGCTCAAATCCATCCTCTGTTCTCCTCTCCGGAACAAGCATAACACCAGCTGCAGACATAAAGGAACATCGTTGCGGATATATTATGAACAGACAGAATATGCAGGCCAACAGGAAGAATCCTACTAAGCTTGATCAAGTATTCACACCTCGAAAATGGCTCATGAGTCACTTCTGAGTCACTCTTTCCTTTGGTTTGAAAAGCGATGAACCTCACACAATCGGAGAACATCTTTCTGCATGCAGCGTTCTGAATACTGTGGATTAGGTATTGCTGGTTTATTGATTTGTGTCTTTTTAAATGGCTTTTAGCGCACACAGAAGGATATCACAGATGTCTTCACATGAAACTGAACTAGCGAATAACCATTTCCAAAACTAATGTTCTTAATGTGTCTCTTTCTGCCTAATCCAGGGTGTCGCTAAGAAGAAGTAATGTTTGCGATGAAGAGATGTGAAGAACATCATGCGTCACGTTCAGGCATAAAAAAAATATCCCTCTACAGAAATGCATTTCTATATCTTTAAAAGGAGCGCCACAAGATAATTAAAGTTGGTGAATCCCAATATTAAATGGATGTAATCTAGTTTAAAACCCTGACCGGGACTGAGCACCAGCATTCAAGCGGGAATAAGCTTGTGCTCTTGAAAACATGTTTCATCATTATTTTGCTCTTAACAGAATTAAAGCTCAGTTTGCAAAACTGCAAGAGAGAAAACAGTAATCAGGATTATAAAAATGTCCTCAGCATATTAAATCAACATGAAACAATATGTTTTCTTTAATTAAACTCATGCTGGGAAGTAGGGCCAGGCAACATGCCAAAAATATCGTGATATTTTTTCAACATCATACATACTGATATTTATCACACTATTCATTTACCATTTACCATGGAGAAGGAAATGCTTTCCAAATGTTTGGTAGTGTCACGCCGTGGGCGTTTTCTGTGTTTGTTTATCTTGTCAAGTCCTGTCCATGTGCTTCTGTCTGTTTGGTTTAGTCCGGTCTTGTTTGGTATCTCCCTAATTAGTTCATTCGTGTCACCTGTTTTGTACTCCTGCCTGCACTTTAGCTTTTGATTATCATGTCTTTAAATACTCTGTCTTTCCGTTTGCATTTCATGTCTTGTTAAAGTTGCGTAAAGTCTCGTGTGCGTGTTATGTTGTCGCTGCCCCGTCAGCTTTTCTCTGTTCTGGTTCTTGTTTTATTAAATGTTCGCATCTGAATGCTCCGTGTCCTCTGCTCCTTGCCTCGCTGAGAGGCGCGGCTCGTCTCACCACACAGCCTCGATCGTCACACTTGGAGGAATGCCCAGATCTAAATACTTTTAGAATTCTGTATTTATCAAAATTACATTAGTAAAACATTTAAAACTAACAAACAAAAATAATACAAAATGTAAAAGCATTTTTTTGTTTTAATTTAGCTATTTTTCCTGTCCTTCTTTTAGTGGAGGATCTCTTATTGCATTTTCTGTGCTGATCTTAAGAAAAAAAACATGTCTTTAATCAAATAAAATAAATTGAAAGCATGTTGAAATTATCCAAAGTTAACAAACCAACATTGTGTAAAACTTTGTGTCTACATTGAAGCCCTGCAGCTTCCATGATGCACTGCTGATAATTGAAAAAAAGGACTAAAACTCTGGGCAATCTTATGCTCAAATATGATTTTATTAGAAGAGACATGCTATCTTAGTCACCTTCATGCCTACGTGTTCTTTAAATAAACAAGAAAAATTGGTACGGTAACCATAGTCTTCATTAAAACACTGTAGTTACCAGTTATTTTTAGGTATATGGCTATTTTTCTACATTTAAGACATTTTCTTACTGCGGTAACATGGTATAAGACAGCAATGTAAAAAAATGAAACTAAATGAAAAATGACACAAATTAACATGTTATTCACCTCAGTAATAAAAGGTAAAAACCGCCTAAGATTTATAAGTTCCCATCGTTGTCCTCATGATTTTTGCAAAGTTCTAATTTGTATAATTTTGTGCATGACCTTATTAATATTCATGAGCTAAGCGTCACCATTTTGAGTCGTCACAAGCAGCCAATCTGTGTGTTCACCACTTTTACATCCAAAGTGTCTTGTAGATAGTCTGGTGCGTGTGAATATTTGTGTATGCGCAGTGCTGTCCCGAGGATGTTTAGAGGTCTTGATTACGGTACGGATGAAAGCAAATCAGCCGCAGTGACCTGTGCCAGCCAGAGGAAAGACTTGAGTGTGTTTGGGCTTTGAGGAAAAGCCTGTGATTGCACATCGACTTCCTTTCCTTTCCTTCTCGTAAGCTCAGTCCAACACAAACACAGCTTACATCCTCACACACACAGGGCAAGAAGGGAATGCACCCCTTCCCCAGTAAAACAACACTTCACCAACACTATAAATGGTCAAGCACAAAAGCGACCTGTTTGGATTTACACTGCGTTTCATTGGTCACCGGACAGACAAGGTCAATTTCAAGTCAATTAATGGAATGGCAGAAGCCGTTCAACTTCTCTTCCTTTAGCCCCCATGTCTGAGACTGTTTGTTTCTCCCATTTTGCTCTTGTTTGGGTTCGACAGCATTCCTGGCAAGCTTGTCTAGATCTTAACTGCGTGCTGTTGATGGGTTCTGCGTCTAGAAGTTTTGCCAGCTAGCGCTGCAGGCTCATTTGTGTCTAACACCGTGTTTGGGGGGTAATCTTGTCATCTACATCTACCTAAGGCCTGGAAAATTCTTCCTCTTTTCACCAGATCCAAGTTTTTTTCAGCATTCCTCCATCAATCAGGCATGTGTGTGAAATGTCCCATCACTGGATTTTGACTGCGTTCCCTAAGGACTGCTTTTGTAACCATTTTGCAGTGTATTTGAGGTTCACGTCAGCATCAAACATCTTGGGATTCATTTAAAAAAAATGTTTTTAATGATTCAGAGTCGAATCTTTCTTTTGAGAGACAATAACTTTATACACGGTGCACTTTCAGATTTAAAACTTTGCAAGATGTTTTCATTCACTTGGAGCTGTTACACACTACATAAAAACTCACTTTCAAAAATCCATTGTGCATTGAAAAAGAGCTATATCTAGGCATTAGAATGGCCTATACAGTCTAAAAACCTTCTAGGTTATGTTGTGGCAACATGCTACAAAGCCATTCATAACTACTTGACTGCATAGCAACACCCTGGCAACCCCTCTAGCATCATTGTGGTGTGTTTTGCCATAAATATTTGAGCACCAATCCTTTTTTTTAACTTGAGTGTTAAATTGTTTGTCCATTTCCTCGTGGTAGTCCTACATCAACACACTGGACTAGTTTGCACTTGGCCTATGCCGGTTTGTGATGCAGAAGGCCTTGGCACTGTCCAAGGCCAGAGATTTGTGCCTGGGTGTGTGTGTAAGAGGAAACTCCCTTTCTGAACGCCAGGCTTGTCAGTTTGTGTTAAGAAATGGCAACACTGATTTGCTTGATTTCAAGTAGGCTGATTTATTTGATTCAGGGTAGATTTGGTCAATTGAATATGGTTAACCTGATTGCTAACTAGTAACAGATGGCAGATTTTAAATAATGTAACAAGCAAGAAACCAATGGATAGCGCTGATGGGCAATAATATTAAGAATTGGACTTTGTGTGATTGGTAATTGCACCATAATGTTAAATATTCAGATTGTTTTTAACATGTCTCTGTGATCTCGATGGTTGCACTTGATGTGATCCCGATTTCAGTTGAATCTTTGAATCTTTTGTTTTATTATCTTCCTGGTAAAGATGGTAAGTTTAATCATTTAAACAAAAATACACATGTGTGATTGTTTTGTCGCCATGGACCAATTAAGACTTATGAGCATACACTGAAAATGTATTAATTAAATTAATAAAGTCACAAGAAATTGTTAAAATGATAATATCCTGAGTAGAAACAGTTTAAAAGCATTTTTCCATGAAAACTTTTCCATGAAGTTCTTTTGAAAGCCTGGATGCCATCACTAGTTTAGACTACAGGAAACTTTTGTTTGGATCAAGTGAAAATGGGCACTTTACTTCTTACAAGTTATCCAAATAAACTGATGCATATTTTGCCTCATAGTTTTTATGAGTAACGCACTTTTTGCTCTAATAAAATGCTTCAGGAAACATTAAAGGAGAACGGCATTGTGTTCTCCTTTGCAAGACTGATGTTTACCTTGTGTATGACTCCCCCTAGCGGCCGGATTCTTTATATACACCTCTCTGTTTCCCTTTCTTCCCTCTTTTTTTCCCTCCTCTTTGTAAAAGTAAGGGTTACACAGTCTGTAATTAACACATTTGGAAAGGACATCTGTATG
>JAUMHE010000001.1:1544752-1555900 GCA_032359235.1 Enteromius mattozi | reverse complement strand
CTGTCTCCTGTTTTACTTCTTAATTGAGTCCCGTGGTGGATAGGCATCAATCCCCTACCGATCTATCAGTCTTTTAGAATAACAGTATTTGCTAGATTTGTATAACACCTTAAAAAATGTACTTTACAATATATTTAAAATAAGTAACTATAAGTACGCAGAAAATTACCGGACGTTGACCCTACTAGTTACTAGCTGCAAGCTTATGTAGCTTAAAATGCATGAACTATTCTAGAAATGTTTATCCACTGCCCTGGAGTCTTTCAGCATTAGCTTACACAAATGACTGCATAAGTGATGTTATGGTTGCATTGGCTTACACAGATTAGCTTGATGTGCTTACATAAAATTATTTAATTAATGTCAAGACTGAGGAGAATTTCATTCAGAGGTCGCAAAAGCAGTTTTAACAGCTAAATGTTCATCTCTATGATTTTGATGTGCTATTAAC
Organism: Enteromius mattozi; assembly: GCA_032359235.1. Lineage (NCBI taxonomy): Eukaryota > Metazoa > Chordata > Actinopteri > Cypriniformes > Cyprinidae > Enteromius > Enteromius mattozi. The sequence goes on along the minus strand of JAUMHE010000001.1, from coordinate 1,555,449 downwards.
CAAAAGCAAGAGTCCACACAAAATGAGACTTGTACCATAAAATTACTGGAAATCTTATTTTTTGTTTAACTTCATAGAAGGATTTTCAGTGCAATTCAAGATTATCCAGAATACTGTACCAGTGCTAAGATAATGTTGGACCCACTATAAAAAAAATGATGATCCCCATGGCCTGTCGTTTGCCATTCTCAGTTCTCAGGATGAGTGTTGAAACACTGACACTAATACGGTTGTGATATGCAAAAAATAAATGAATAAAAAAATGTCACAGGGATACCCTCCACCCCTGTGTGCCCAGGTTTGACAGTTAAAAAATTAATACTTTTTTTTTTCTTTTCTCCTCAGCACAGGTTGAATCTGTATTTTTAGCATGTACGAAGCACATTTATTAATCCCTTAGTTCAGAAGCTCATTACATTATATTCATTAATAATTCAACCTGAAGAATATGAGGAACTAAGTTACACTAGCTTTGAACACTTTTTTTGGGCTGAGCTTCAAAGGACATCTCATTACCCAGCGGTCGATACTATCCCCACAGCTCAAATAAAGCTTTCACACAAAACACATTAACCGCAAGAAATGGCCAATTACTCATAGGTGATTGACAGCAACAAATTAAAAGCCACAGCGGGGCACAAAATGAGAGATGCGTGATTATGAGAGGTACCTCAAAGAGTCACCTTACATGAACCATATTACCATGTTATTTGTATGTTTTTAAGGATTAGTTCACTTACAGAATAAAAATTTCCTGATAATTTGCCCATGTCATTCAAGATGTTGATGTCTTTCTTTCTTCAGTCAAAAAGAAATGAAGGTTTTTGAGGATTTCATGATTTTTGGACTTCAATGGGAGCCAACGTGTTAAAGGTTCAAAGTGCAGTTTCAGTGAAGCTTCATGATCTCAGCTGGGTCATTTTTGTACTCTTTTTAACCAAAAATGCTTGCGCTAGCTAGTGGTTAGTTCTTCATCTACATACTGTGGTAGGGTGAAAAACCCCATCTCATTTTCTTCTCCAACTTCAAAATGGTCAGACATCATTGTTTTATGTTTGTTTCTTTTAAAGGGTGTTTGACTTTACACATTCACTTTGCAAATACTGGGTTGGTGCTTCTGCCAACGTGACACATAGCCTTTCCAATGTGACTATGTAATGCGTGAAGTCAAGCTAGTGCAAGACAAGCATTTGTGATTAAAAAGAACAGCCTTTTCTTTTTTTTTTTTTTAGAAAGTGACAGATCATTTTGCTTGATAAGACCTTTCTTCGGCTGGGATTGTGTGAAGAACTTTGAAGTTGCATTCTCCACTATATGGAGAAAATTCCTGGAATGTTTTAATTCAAAACCTTATTTTATTTTCGACTGAAGAAAGGAAGACATGAGCATCTTCATTGACAGGGTGGTATGTAAACTATTAGAATTATTTAATTTTATTTTATTTTTTTCTGGAAGTGAACTAATATGTTACATTCTAATAACTAATTTAACCACCTTGAATTCAGTCCAGAAACCAGAAACAGTCTTTGGAGATTCTAGTCCATACTGACATGAGAATATTACACATTAGTATCAGCTGCAAATGCATGCCATTCCCAGGAGACCACTGTACTAAACTCAATGACATCACCAGTCACCAGTGCCATGGCATATTATCATGCAGGAACAAACTATTAGAAAATGGGCAGACTGTATGTGTGTGTGTCCATAAGGAGATGCACACGGTCAGCAAGAATGCAGGATCACAGCAGGTTGGATGTGGAATTTAAATGATGCTCAAAAAGCCTAAAGTGTGCCAAGAAAATATTCACAACATTTTACCAGCAGCAGCAGACTGAACCAAAAAAATAAATAAATAAATAAAAATGCAAGATGGATCCATGAATTAATGTGGTTAACACCAAATTCTGACCCTACCATCTGTATTGCATCTGAAATCTTTATTCATCAGACAAATCAATGTTTTCCAATCATCTAATGTCCAGTTTGGCGAGCATATGCCCACTGTAGCCTTAGCCTCCTGTTCTTAGCTGACAGAGGAAACTACTCTGTCCAGCCACTTACAGGTTCAAGGTGGATAGCACTCTTGTCATGCATTGTTGTTTTAGTTATTGCCATTCTCTGTCAAACCCTCTCATTAACAAAGCACTTTCACCAGCAACTGCTGCTTATCTGATTTTTTTTATTTTTTCCCCCCCTCCAAACTCTAGAGACTGTTGTGTCTGACAATCCCAGGAGATAGGCAGCTTCTGAGATGTATTCTGAGATATATTTAGTGGCGCGAAGAAGTTTGAGATGACATTGAAAGTCTAGGTTTCAAAATACAACTTCAAGGTGAAAAAGTTTTATGATTTCAAGAAAGAAATAAATGTTATGACTTTAAATAAGAAATATTTATATGACTCTTCCCTTTTCTAGGTCGCTTATCAAATCAGCACATTTGACAATATCTGAACTGCTTAGTCAGATTTTGTTGCTTCCATTAAAATTATTTGGAACATTCTCAAATGATGTCAGATAATGATTTATGGTGGTTATTGCATATACTTATAAAGTCCATAACAGCTGGACAGGGCTGTCATCAGAGAATAACATAAAAAAGCTTATGAAATACTACGAAAATCCTTAAATTCATTTTATATTTAACTTTTTATGAGATTGTTAGGCCACCAAACAGACAAAAAGGCTAGATAGATAGATAGATAGATAGATAGATGAAAAGTGTGACAACTAGTTCTGGCCACTAATATGAATATTTTACACCTATATGGCTTACAGGCTGTGGAAGAGCAGTGAGCGGCATTAATTACAGTACACGATCATAGGTGTCAGTTCCCCATTTGCACTTAATTTACAAGTAGATCTCAATTATCTTTAAAACAAGACTGGATTTCAGATGTTAAGTTAAAGAAGTCCACCCACTGAGATAGACAATGTGGGTAACAAGCACTGATTTGTCATGACTGCCTCTTTTCAACATCTTTCTGTTTCTCTGAATTGGTTTTTTGAATAGTCCAATTGAAATTAAATTGGTTAGCATTCCCAATTAAAGAGTGGAAGGGAGCCTGCATTGTCTCTTCACCCAGACGGTCCCTTCAGGCTGAAGCATTCATTGTGATTAATTCACAACAAAACAGGATGCCACCTCCACAGCCTTCACTCGTAACTGCACTGAGAGATAAAGCAGACTCTGTCACTAACAGACTGCAGTCTCTTTTGTGCGTCCAGCTAACAAAAGAAGCGGGCAACTAAAACACAAAGAGAATTTATGTGTCTCTAACCTGTTTTCTACAGATCAGGAAGTGGTGATCCCGGTTTTCCATTCTAACTTTGAAGGCCATGCTTTTTCTTTTGATATGGTCTTTGCACTAAAGGGCTTTTTTATATCTGTCATCCTGCTTCAACAGCACCACAACTGCAGAGCAAGTCCTTCTTTGAGTCAAAAATGCCAGGATGGTCCCATATTACATAGGATTTTGAAAAGGGCAATTTGGAGAGCCGAAGCATGATGGGCGGTTAGCGCTTGAAAGCTAACAGGGGATGACCGACTTCGGTACAGCACAAAATAGGATTGAATTTCAACATCACAGAAGGGACTTTTTTAAGCAAAACTGTGTGCTGTCACAATATGCTGATACATTCTGTTAGAAATGTTCTGCACTGCAACTTGCCACTGTAGTATAGAGACCAATTCTAACTAACAACTAAATGCTTATTAGCATGGCTATTACTAGAATAGGCTGTTTATTAGTATATTAGCACATATTTGGTATGACCATTTTATACATCCTTAATCCTACACAATGCCTAAACTTAATCTTACAAAATATTAAAAAACAGTGATTAGGAGTTTATCGAGGCAAAAAGGCAAAAGCCATTAGTTAATAGTGATAACTTGACCTTAAAATAAAATAAATAATAATCTTTGGACAACCTTTTCTGGAATGTTAGCAGCAATTAGATGAACTTGGAAAAGCTTCGTAGATCACGTTGTGATGATGCCAGCTAAGCAAACTAAGCTGCTTAAAACAACTGAGATGAACCAAATCAGCAAACAAACAATGAAACTTGTCCAGAAGAAAACATTAACGATATACATCAAATTACTTTTTTTTTTTTTTAAAGAAGTAAATTACTTACCGTCCTCCGTGGGAACATAAATGTTTAAGTACAAGCAGTCTTCGCTTTGATCTTGTACGTAGGTTACAACTGTATCCAAGTTGGCGGTGAACCATACAGGTAACATATCATTGAGTAAAAACCGATCTTCCAGAAACTGAGGACAAACAGGAGCAAACTGTGTGGCGTTTCGAATCCCTGGCCATGACATGGGGGGCTCGGGGGGCTGAAACCTTCTCTCCCCCGTGGGTGGGAGGGCATAGGGAATCCCCAGATACTGTTCCACAGGCCCGAGAATCTCATTGGGCAGAGCCGTTTTCAAGCCTCTTAGCTTGCCATAGTTTGTCGTGACAATCGGGTGCTGCTGGGCCTGTGTAATGGCTAGCCAAGCAGCCGCGAGCACAATCCAAGTAAAAAGGCGTAGAGCAGCCAGCGGATGAACAGTGGTGAGTGATATCCATGGGGTTCCTCTGAGACGTGACATGGTCCAGCTGCGGTTAGCAGAGTTGGTTGAATTCGCAGTCCTCAGCTCCTTCCACAGCCAAGGTCAAACCCCGCCCTCAGGCTGCAATGGACAGATGATTGACAGCACGCCCACCAATCAGATCAGTGATCATGTCATTCACCCATGCCCTGAGGGCGATTCTAGATCTCAGTTGTATTTTTGTCGTTCTTTAACTGCTATCCTTTTGATGAGAAACAAAATGCGATTCTTTCCCTCTGAGCTGTCCTCTGGTGTAACTACTCCCTCCTTTCAATACCTCCTTTATTGGTTTGCCTGTGGGAAAGAAACAACAGCCCATAAATTATCATTCATTGTCATAAACAAAAACAGAGAAATTACACTTCCTTTATTTTTTTTGCATGCTTTCTGTTAAACATTGGAGGCACCAAGGTAACCTTGCACTGTGAGAGAAAAATATACAACACTAGACGTAAATAGCAAATAAATGCTAACACTTAGACATCATTATACTCTAGATTCAAACAATAGCAAACAATTTTGAAATATGACTCTATGTTTCCATTGACTGGGACACAATTTATACAGTAAGTAGTCTGGTAAATTGATAGGCTCAAATAACTGCGTGCGTAGCACTGTAGCGTATACACAAAATATTGTATAGTGTATCTATTTATGAGGTTAGCTGCACTAAATAAGGCTGTTTAGAATATATATCGATCTGTTTGCTTGAAAACTGTCTATATATGACCGAAACAGGCATTTTGATTGAAGCAGTTATGTTTTAGAACAACAACTGTGTTTGATATATGTACATTTTCTCTTTGCTTTCTCATCACTTAGCGTAGAAATTACCAGTCCACGACTTTGAAGTGTTCTGAAGACTTGTTCCTAAATTAGAAGCTTTCAGTTGTCACTGTGAAGTTCCAACATTCATTACATTGCATGCAAGGTATACATTTTATCAGTTCATGCATTCCTTGGGATTCAAACCAATGACCTTTAGTGACTTTTGTATTGCTAACTGTTTGAGCTATGATTACTCTTCATAGTCATCATTAGTAAAATCATGAGATGTGAAGTCAATAGGCACAATCAGAGCATGCATATCCAAATGTTTATCCATTATCCTTTGACTCTGGTCTGTTGTTCAAGTACAAATTTGGGAAGTTAGCAATAGGAAATGGAAATGGTAAAGGTCCCGGTGTTTCCAGGAATTTTTCCAGGAAGATCCTCTGGAATAAATCAAATGCATTCAAAAGAAATTTCCTTAGAGACATATATTGGAGTAGACATGAATACAAATTTGCCTCTGATTTAAATATATGTGAACTGTAAAATGGTATGTCTGCATCACATTTACTGTCTGAACAAATGATAATCTTTCCACCTGAATGAACAGACAGAAGAAGCACACAAAGCTGAGAGCAGATTATGCACAAGAAATGCTACCCAGCGTTTGAATTTGAATAATGAATGCTTCATGCGTTTCATCCACATACAAGAAAGAGGAAGGAAGAGTGTGGGTGTGAAAACAAGAAATGAGAAGATCCTCATCAGTTGGTGTTTTTGATACTCTTGAACTTCAACACCATCATACGACACAGACTGTAGCTCTGACTTGTTTAACTTCATATACAGTTCAAGATCACCACATGGATTGCTCGTGCACATTTGCCTCAAATTACTGAACTAGGCTTGCTGGAACCTCTGGAGGGAAACTTTAATGACTTGAGTCCTTGAGTAAATCTGCAGGTGATGAACTGTTTGGTTCGCTCTGATCCCTCCATTAATAGCTCTGTCAGTGAAAGCGAAGGGAAGTTTCCTATGAGACTGTTCTTGAATCAGTACCTCTTATTTAAATAGTCATAAAAGGGAATCGTTCTGCCAACATCTTTAAAATATGGTGTGTTTAACAGATGTCACACCCAGAGTTATCTACGCTGTCATTTTCAAAGCCTGTCTAAATAATTCTTCAAGAATCTAAGATTGATTGATATAACTTATTCATTTCCTCATATCACAAAGCAATTTCAGCAGAAATCAGATGGTAGATAGTATAACCCAAGGAAAGTTAATTGTGCGAACAAAGCAGTGATGATATAATAGACTCATTGCGACAGTCACATTAACTGAAATTGGTGTTGAGCATTGCTAAATTACAAAAGGATTAGGGTTATCTTCACTTTCCCACTTCATAACTACAATGGGAGGATGTTTTAAGCACTGCCAGTCACAAGAGAAAACTAGGAAGCTCAAGAAAACAAACAACACGGAAGCATTATCTCCTTTATGCAATGCAGAGAACATCCCCAGATACAGTACATGACTGTAAAATATTATTCTGATAAATATTTAGTTGGAGTTTAGAGCATTTGAAAGGTGACATTCCTCTAAGGCAGCATCTAATGAAGGAGTACGACTTTAATAAGGCTTGAGTCCCAGTGCACATGACATGCTTTAAAAGATCTTTATTGGTGGTCTCCGAAAGACCCATCCCATAACACCCTGGGGTTTTAAGTCTGGTCTTTTTCAAAATTAAAACCATCATTTAGCTCAGATATCAAGACACGTGCTGTGTGCACACAGCAATGGCTTCATTATAAAGGGATATCATTATAAAAGCAAGAAAATGCTTTATCTTAAAATAAAACACATTTAAATAAACTCGGTAAACAACTAACAATCAAGACAGCATTATCCATCAACGGGCCTTTGTTAATCTAAGAGGTAGGCCTACTGATATTTAAGTTTTAAGCTTTCATTACTTCTTTCTTTGTCGTCTATCATTTTATATCACGATATTGAGATGGGCACTTCAGAAAATCTTTCACGTACATATTTTGTCCTCCGAAGCAGATGGGCCTGCATGTCTGGCTGGCAATTTAATTTCCAACGCAGACAAAAAGCTATGTGGCATCCACCAGTTTGCATGCACTCTCGTCTGATGTCTAGCTAGACCAGCCAAGAGGGATTTATTCAATAATGTTACGCCAATATTCCTACATCCTCAAACAATGCTTACATTTAGGAAGCTCGGTATATGGAGGTACTTTCTGCCAAAATACCACATTACAACAAAGAAGAACAAAGAACTTTTCACTTTTCTGTTTAAGTAAGTAAGTAAATAAATATTTCTTCAAATAAATAAGTAAATAAATAATGTTTTCCAGTATAAAATGCATGAAATATTTTAGGAAGAGAGAATGTGTTATATTTAGATAAAGGTGATTAGGTGGAATTTCCATTGTAAATGTTCTGCACACTTCACTTAAATGCACCCTTGATACATGAGTGAGTATGACAAATGAAAAGAAGAGAATGAGACCAAAGAGAATAAAAGGAGAGAAAACAGCATTCACTGCCTCTGTGATCACCGAAGATAACTCATGCGAATCTCAATGAAGGTGCCGGGTCTCTCTCTGAATTTTAATTATAATAAATGATCTGCTTGAAGGAGGCTCCAACAATTGCACTGTTCAAAGAGTGACTCGTGACAGGAGACAGTATCGATTCGGTCCAAACGATAGACAAAAGACCATGGAATAAAGCATAGAAACTGCTGTGACCTTTGGGTGAACTTCGGATAAACGTGGTGCGATTTCACCGCAAATGCACCTGCTATGACTTATTCAACATGGCGTCTGGGCTGGCAAGTCAGCTGGAATTTGTTTTCTCAAGCTGTATTCTCTCCTTCTATCTTTCTGTCAGTTGACTGAGTGTGGACAGGAACCCCAGAAAGCAAAGAGAGAGAGTGAAAATGTATTCAAAGGTGACACTCACAGCCAACCACTGATCCTATGAGCTAGGGAGAGAGAATGGAAGAGAAATTAATACCGAACTGGACCTCTAAATCTCAGCGATCAAGACTTAAGAAATAATTTTGCTTGTGAAAGCACCATGCCCATTTGTAGCTATACATAATACATATATGTGTGTATATATATATATGTATATAGCAATGTTTTGTGATTACAAACTCAAACGTAGCTTCATCAAGTGAAGATTACAAGTATGTTTGCATTTTCACAAACCATAAAAGGTATTTCATATTGTCTTTCCAACAGAATATTGTCAGTCACATAGCCTAATCAGACTAGGCTGAGCCCTGTCTACATCCTATATGCCACTTGCATTAAAGTTTTACAAAATTGACAATTTGTTTGAACACACCTTTGTGTCAGAACATGCATGTTATTTTTAGTAGGCTATATAATATGCAACAAGCTGTATATCAAATGATTTAGATATTATAAATATTAATGAAAGCTAATAAAAAAAAAAGAACTGGCAGAAACAGCACTCTTTTAAGCCTACTACAGATACCAAGAAAGTTGCCCCACGTGGTACACTGTATAGGCCAACGTAAGATGCAGCACAAAAGTTCAAAGAATATAATTGGTCAAAGAACAATGCCAATATCGTGGATAAAGTTTGTATGAAGCCCGTACACATTTAGTCTACCCACAATAAAAAACATCACTTTTTTTCTAGTTCCTACTTTGAAAGTACACCTAATGATGTTTTTCGAGATTTACATTAGCCTATATGGACACTTGTTGGCGCTTTTCAATTTACGTTAATTATGAACCATAGTTCGCCAGTTAAACTGACACTAATGTCACGCAGTTGCCGCGCATTCTGACAAAGTGAAGGTTAAAATGCTGTACAGTGCGAATGTTCGAGAGGCGGCCCAATTTCCCCTCCTCACTCCATCCCAAAAACACGCACGTATGCAGGAGATGTCCACAGTACCACCTTGTGGTTCACCGCTGTATAAGCGGGACAGCTTGGGTTGAAACAGTGGTCCCTGTGATGAGAAAGTCTGGACTCACCGCGTCTTTTGAGGAGAATGTGGTTCGTCTGTAACCATAGCAAAGCCAGCCGAAAGTTAAGTAACAAAACACGCCAGATAGCTTCTTCAGTCTGAACGCACCCTTCCTAGTGTCCCATCACTTGATAGACTATTGCATTTTATCGCAAATACGTTTTAAATAACAACCTCGCGTTGGCCCAACATTAGGGCTCTCGAGACACGAAATTTCGAAAGATTTATCGCCACCACATACTTTAAAATCCGAGTGAGTGATTAACACGCATGTGAATGTGAACCGCTATAAACGCGCGATGGAGAAAACAATCATGCGTCAATCAACATAGCATTTTGTACAAAGGTTTACTTAGCCACAGGTAAGTAGTGATATACCGAAATACTTCTGCCACATGAACCCTCTGCTAAAAAACATTTCCCCTCATTTGCTGAGTGTATAAGTGCGTACATACATTTCCTATGACTCGTATGAAAGACTCTTTCATGCAGCGTAGCTTGCGCTTCATCTTTAAATGTAGATTCTGACACTAATGATGAAGAGTACATTAAGGGTTTTATTGAGCATAATAATAATTTCGATGAGGAAAAAAAGGTTTACGCAAATTGTATTGCCCAAAAACTACTTAAACAGTTTGTAGGGTCAGCCTTTTTCATGCAAATCAGCGCGAGTAGCCGGCGCGAATTAAACACTCAAAGCAAAATCGTTGCATCGTTCGTCCGGATGGATGAAGCTTTCAGAGAGCGAGAAAGAGGAGAAGAAAAATCCTGGGTAACAGCAGGAAATAAGCGTGTACGCCGCGTCTGGCAAACAGTTCAACTCTGTATAAGCACAATATAAGAGATACTTTCACTTCCAGGGCTGCTCTTGAGGCTTACCTTTGCGGTATCTGCATTGTACGGCTTCTGTCCTGCCGCCGCGACTTCCTGAGGTACGGTCAAAATGTATGTGCCACACAAGGGAAAAAATCTAACTCCGTTCTGCCCCTGTTAAAATCCAACGTGATGCTGCCGTCCGAAAGAGAGGTGGCACACCGGAGACTGTTCAGCAGAGACGCGGCAACATATCTGATGTAAATGACCCACATAGATTAAGGTAATTCATTGAAATCACTGCGGAGGAACAGTAAATTGTAGAGAATCTGATTGTCTCCATAGAAAGAGGCAGCACTGACTGGGAAAAAAGAGATTAAAGGGAGAGAGACTGAGGCTCTCTCTCTCTCTCTCTCTCTCTCTCTCTCTCTCTCTCTCTCTCTCTCTCTCTCGCTCTCTCTCTCTCTCTCTCTC
>JAUMHE010000001.1:1518506-1530893 GCA_032359235.1 Enteromius mattozi | reverse complement strand
TGTTTTCTTAATGCCTGTTGAACATAACAGAGACATTTTATGATTATTACAATAAATTTCTTACATACGGCTCCTTTGAATAAAACTGTTTTGACTGTTTACATTGAAAAATCACACCTCTACATATATGGAATAATGCCAATGTTTTTACCCAATATATATTTTAACTATGACAATAAAATTTAAAAAATATATCTTGTGTCGCCATTTTGACAATAAAGATTTCCTGTTTAAACAATAGACGATCCCTCACGTCAAAAAGTGACTGAAAAGGGGTACCTTGAGCCTCAAAAAGCAACGCAAAAGTGTTTTGAACAAACGTTTAAATGTGACGAGTTGGAGTGAGACTGTGTTGATAAACAATAACACACATTTTGTATGATCCTTCTTATTTTGGTAATTTAGTAATGATGCTGAAAATTCACCTTGATCACAGGAATACATTACATTTTAAAATATATTAAAATAGAAAGCAGTTATTTTAAATATAACAAAATTTTTTCACAATATTACTGTGATCAAATAAATGCAGGCTTGATGAGCAGAAGAGACTTATTTAATAAACATTCAAAATCTGGTAGTGTATATATATCCACCCTTAGAGTAGAAAAAGTAAAACAAAACTTACAGTAATATATCAATTTGTGCTATTTGTAAAAGTCATTTTGGTAATACTTTAGATTAGGGAACACTTATTCACTATTAACTGACTTTTCCCTTAATAAATTCCTAATTTGATGCTTATTAATAGTTAGTGTAGTTGTTAAGTTTAGGTATTGGGAAGGATTAGGGATGGAGAATAAGGTAATGTAGAATAAGGCATTAATATGTGCTTAATTACAACTAACAAATGGCTAATATTCTATTCATATTCATAATGTACTCAAGGTGTTAGGATTTTTGGTATGTAATTCTATGATAATTACATGTAATTATATGATAATTACATATCACTGTGGTAGATCGTTTGTTCTTTATGTTCTTCTAAAAGAATATAAACTCTATACACAAATCATTGCTATGTCTTATAAGAGTTCCTTTGATAAATCCAGTAAATTCAAACAAATAAAAAAAATAAGCATTTTTATTCTTGTGACTATAATATAATGTAATTATATGATAATTTTTTTTTGTTTGTTTTAAACTGGATTTATCAAAGGAACTCTTATAAGACACAGCAACGACTTGTTTATGGAGTTTATAACTCTGAGGTTTTTTTTTTTTTTTTTATACTTTTTTAGAAGAACATAAATATCAAAACTGATCTGCCACAGTCGGCCCAGAGGAGTTCTAAACATCTCCTTCAGTGACTATATGCAAGAGGGAGAGTTTTAGCAACTGCATCAGCATGGTTCATGCCATCAAGAGAGGCAGGAGAAAGGGGGAGGGGTTGAAGTTTCGACAGGTGTGAGAGCTTGTTTCACACTAGAGCGCACAGCAAATAAACATACTGGAATTGGTGTGTGGGTTCACGCAAGGCTGGTTCACAGCTGGTTATGAGAGAGAAATGCAGTGCGGTTTTCCTCTTTGACAGTATGAAATAAGAGATGGGAGTGTGGAATACAATATTTATCAGAAGAGACAGCTCCAGCATTTTTTTATAAACACATACATTTATGTTTTCGTAGAAGGTTGACTCAGGTAGCCTCTAAATGGAGATTCTTAAAAACATTAACTCATCAGTTCAAAACTTGAAGTTTTGGAATATTTTTCATGGTGAAATGTATTTCTTGCAAAGAGTATAAAATTTTAATTCATAAACATTGTTACATTATTTTAGAACATGAACTAGCCTCATCAAATTTTAAAAGATTTATTAAGCACGGCATCTTCTCTAGGAGATCATTTATTATGCTTCTACTATCGATTGATGAAAAATACAACTTGGTCGCACCACATGACTTTGATTTGCTGAGCAAACATTTTTCAAATATTAATAAAGAGAGAAGAAGTCTCATTAAAATATATTTTTTCATTCTTTTAAAGATTTAGTTTTAATATCAGGACAGTTGTTTTTTTAACTTTACTGAAAATAAATTTAAATACAGAAACTGAAATCAAAAAGATTCTCATCATAGAAGAAGTGTACTCAAGTCATTGTTTGCCTATTTTCAAGTTCAAAACACCAGGAGCTCTCAAAATGTCAAATGTCAAAGATCAAGAGTACATTATTTTTTCATGTATTGTTGTATTTTTATGTATTTTTAAATAAACCAGTGGATAGGATTATATAAATAATTAAACACATTATTGAAAAAATCATGTCATTGACTCCATTGATACCAAGTCTCTGTAGTCTCAGATACTGATTTGCCAAGACACAACTTTAAATAAGAGAATGTTGATGGTTGGTTTAATGTTCATTTCAATTGCAAAGGCTGTCAAAAAGATGTTATACACATTCGCAGTTACGCCAGCTGAAGGGACCCAGTCATGTCATTCTCAGTTCAAGATTCTTTGATTTAGACAAATGGCAGAGGATCTGTGTTTTTAAAATCATGTACCAACAAGAAAAGATGGTGTAGAACCACTGCTCCCCCACATGGAGATCGCTTGTAACTTCTCCCTCCAGTCCATGTTTACAGCCTTGAGAAGGCGAGAAGTCTCTACTGACGAGTCGTGTTTCTCTTTCTTTTACACACACACACACAGTGTTAAAAGAGCCTTTTGGTGTGCACTACGGAGGCCTTCCAGACGGGATGCTTCTGAAAAGCCAAATGTCAAACACTGAAGTTGTGGACAGGTAGGAAGGTGACTGAGGTAAAGATCAGTCAGGTGTACACAGGGGCATTTACAGACTATAAAGAAGACTGAAAATTGCACAAAATGGCACACCTGCAGGGACAAAGTAGCATGAATCTCAATAACTGCCACTTTGTTGACTTAGTGCTCAGAGTGAGGATCCCTTTTATAGTTTGGTATTTGCCAACTGGGATCGTTGCTGTAGGTGACAATTAGCCTTTCATGCTTACGAGGGTGATGATCTTCCCTTACCCTTGTCCTGAGTATAATGACCAACGCAGAGCATGTACAAAGATAATCATGAAAATATGTTGATGACGCCTCATTAGCATAGTCTTTAGATGTGACCTTCAACGTGATATGGGGTATAAAGCCTCTCGGTGTACGTGTGGGTGTGGGTGCACCTGTCTTTTTATAGCAAGATTCAATAAAAGCTGCCCTCGGTTGGATTTATCTTACGAGCCCTATGATAACAATCAGGCTGGTGTACAAAAGCATCGAGGGTGCTGGTCTTTGAGCTACAGATGGACAGAATCAGTTTGATAAATGTCCTGAGCCCTGCTAAAAAGAGAGTGGCATTCAATGGCTGTCAAATCTATCATTGTGTGGTTAGAGTTCAAATGAGAACGCAATATTGTTTGTGTGAAAGAAGAAGCGACGCATATACACTTGCAGACACACTCGCTTTCCTCAGCAGTTACATAAAAATGTTTTTCATTGAGAAAAGAAGGGATATGTATTTTGGCAAAGGCATGAGAGCCGATGATGTACTTGTTACCAGGGCAACTTGGACAAAATAAATTAAAATACATTGTATGTTTGGTTCTTTGTGAACAGAGATCTAAGTGTCTCTTTTGACACTGACAATTCATTTGTACTGCTTTTACATTCATTGGTTCATGGCTTGCTCTCATAATATGTGTGCTTGTATTGCACAGAATAAAGGTTATTAAAGGCTAATAGTAATCCAAAAAATTAAATTACGCTGTGTATTATTCTCCCTCTATGTATACTAGGTGTATATGACTTTCTTCTTTCGGGCGAATCTAGTCGGAGTTGTATTAAATATTATCCTGACTATTTTAAGCATTATCATTACAGTAGGCAGGTGTTTCTGATTAACAGTCCAAAGCACGTCAAATAAAGCGTGTGCATCCATAATAAAATGTGCGTCACATGACATGATGTAGTTTGTATGCATCATGCACCTCTGTAGTCTCTTGAGTTTGTTTACAGGAACTAAAGAAGTAAAGTTTTCTTACTTTAGCAAAGGAAAACCAGTCTCCTCTTGGCTTATATCCTGAAATTTCTCTTTGCAAATTCTTAGTTTGTACTTCTAATTAAGGACTTCTTTTATTTTGATCTATTTTGTTTTGTTTTCTTTCCACGATCATCACTAATCATGCAACAAGACATCCTACGCCATCCGCCAGAACGGCAGCTGCATACCGCAGTTAGATAAAGTGAGAGAGAAGTTTATAACTACTTTTCTTGCAGAAATGTATATATTTGCTACAGGCATTATTCTCACCCCAAAGCCATGAGGTACATGGTACACAGGGTGGCTTGAGGGTGATTAAATCACAGGCTTATTTTTATTTTTGGGTGAACTAACCCTTTAATAGTTCAGCCCGAAGTTAATAGTTCACCCCAAAATAACATAATTCAGAATTTCTGAATTCCAAAACAACACAGGATGCCTGTACAATTGCTCGAAAAAAGTAAAGCGGACTGATCAGAGCATGTAAGAAATGATCAGCATGAATGTTCTTTTCTTCAGATCCTCTTGAATGTTTTAAATAGGTGGTTAAATGTTTTTTATGTTGTTGTTGTTGTTGTTGTTGTTTGTTTGGTTGGTTGGTTGGTTGGTTGGTTGTTTTTTGTAGTCTACCATGCTTTGCTTCTTAAAAAAAAATATTATTTTTCACACAATTTACATTTACTCCACACCGCTATGTCCCTTTTCCTATTAATATGCTGATCTTTCTGCTTTTATGAAGCCCCTCCCTCAGATAAACGCAATTGACTCTGATTGGTTAGCTGGTCCAGTGAAAAATCAAATATGAACCCAGAGTTTGTGAAATCTCTAAACCCAACCACAAAGATTGAATATTAACCCAGGACACAGATAAAGTACATTATGCCATGAATATTGTGAAATATGAAACAAGATAACCCAAGTTTATGTTTACCAAGGTTTATGAACAACTACAAGTGTGAAAGTTTTAAAGTTAGAGGGCAATGTCTCCCAAGCATAAAGGTCACAAGAAGTTTTGTTTTAAATGGATCATTTCACAAAATCCATCTCAAGAGGCTCCAAATCTGGAGTGTGAATTCTGATAGCCACCTCTATGGACACTTTAGAGGGCATTGATTTGAGTGACACAGTTACTCTTCCTGTTCTCTAAGTGAAACATTAGGATGCTTCACTGTGCTCTCTCTCTCTCTCTATCTCTTCTGCTTTTACTATTTTAGGAGGAATGTTCATGTATAGACTTAAAGTGACAAGCTACAAATCTAGACAAAGAGAAATGACTTTACTAGTTTTAAATATTTCAACTCAAGGCATGAAAATCAAATGGCTTGACATGTTCACATAATGCCCACAAAAGACATTGGCTTGCCATCTCCAACAAAGGATAGTTCACCAAAATTACATAATCCTTTCCATACTATGGTCAATGTGGTCCAGCAACTGTTTGGTTACTAACATTCCTCAAATTGTCTTTTCATCAGAAGAAAGAAACACATACAGCTTTGGAACAACATAAGGGTGAGTAAATTCATTTTTGGGTGAGCTATCCCTTTAAGCAGAGATTCAACTTAAAGCTCACATGGCATTAACTGTTCCAGGAAACTCAGATATCAGTGACATCATGCACTGCAAATCCTGTCATGTTATTTTCTTAACATGCAGTTCAGGGAAATGGTTATGAAAAAATCACTAATTCTATAAAAATTAGAAAAATTAAAAATGCATAGGTGTAAATTTTTAATCAAAGTTTGTGGTATTAATTACAGGCCAGGATATCTTTGCATATGAATATATTGTAGGCATACTTTAGGTTTATATTTGGTTTTATTATGTGTTAGGACTGATGTTTGGATTTAACTGAAAAATGTGAACAAGACTTTGCATAAAAGACTACAAATAATTCCAACAAATCACCATTCATGGCCTTGGGTCGGTGTGCTTTTAAATAGATCTGTTGAATTTTTTCACTGCATTCAAAGATCAATGAATATATCAGACTTGCAGTGTGAAAGAGCCTTGGGCAATACATGATGTTGCCAGCTTTTAATTAAAGTCAACGTCATTGTTTGCATGTCTAAAAGCTGCATTCAATGATTTTTAAATATGTAGGCAGAAAAAATGTCAACCCTTTATTTTTTAGAACTTTTCATGCATTCTTTTTTCATTTTTTCTTTTTGCTTTATGTTATTATTTGTGTGTAATGCTACGAATGAAGTAATGCTAACAATATTAACAATTCAGATACTTGACACAGAGATGAACCTGACTTTTAAAAAACACAATGTTGAGCTGTTATTATAATCATTATTATTATCAAAAAGGCTGGCACATTTACCCGAAACTTCTTGCTGCATTCCTGTTTGATGCAAACAATTTTGTATAGTAGCCACCACTACCATAAATGAAAGAGATACTTTTTTAATAATTCCATGTTAAGAATGTGCCAGCATTGTTTTTTTATTTACATGTATTAAATGACCACCCGATTGTAAGATTTGTTCTGTGTAAAGAGAAAAACGGTCAATTACCAATGGTAGTTTAACCAAATAACCCTATTCCCAAACTCTATTGGCTGAGCGATTTTCCTCTGACCCGTCCTTGACACTGATGTTTCCATATAATGAATCAGTTGCTTAATTCCTAATCCAAATCTTCCAAAATCCATCAAACGTGCAAGTTGTTTTGTGTCTAACCCACTGGAAATAATCCTGTATGTAAACAATATGGAAACTAAAGCTTCCTAGAAAATGAACAGTGGGATTTGACAGATGTACAGAGAAAACTCCGGTAAGACTCATTAGATATAAACAGAGGCTCATCAAAAGGAGTGAGAAGGATGAATGGATAATTCACACTGAAAGAACAAAGAATAAATTCGCTGGCAGCAGACAGACATTTAAAGATATAAATATGCTTAAGCTTGATGAAACCTGCGTCAAACAATGTCTCTATGGATCTCTGCAAAGCACCAGCAAATGAAACACTTCAAAACCAAAGAAGGTTTTGTTCCAAATATGGCTGAAAATGGATTTGACTAATGTAGCTCATTAGAGCTGGAACAAGGTTTGATGACACTAAGCTCCAAAGGTGGAGAGCTGCAAATGCTGAGGAATTAACATTTTGAATCTTTAAGATCTTCCCCATGATTTCCCCAACTGGTGCAATGCTTCAGGTGTACATTTTAAAGAAATAGATTTATTTACCTTCTTAAATTTCCTGAACCGAGATACAATCAAATGCTGCATTTAAAGTCATTTAACAGATAAGACCTGCATAATGGAAAGAATGTGCAAAAGGTCCCTTAGAAATCTTGGCTGCCTTAATGCATGTTTATTTATCAGGACTAATTTGCAGGGATGAGCGAGACAACGCTTTACCCACCCTTCTCACCAGATGGGCTCTGTCTGACAAGCACAGCTGAAAACAGATCATCTGAATCTCTGAAATGCATTCCGCTTTATTTTTGGAATCAAAGATTAATATTTGATCAGGTCAAATACTTCAGACAAGACAACAGAAATATGCAACGGAGCTCTGTGTTTGGGTTATGCATAATTCATTACTTTCAGCTCTCATTTATGAAGGCATGGCAGAACAGGAAGGGTGGGAAATAAACAGAGATGTTCAAATGATGTGGTATGTGTTCTGTCTCATGAAATGAATTAAAACTAGGGTAAATATTTGGTGGCTAGTCAGGACTAACTATCCCTGACTATTTAACAACTGTGTTTCCAGATACAGTAGTTCCTTACTGCATGTAAAATTGCTAAATGCACCATGTAAAATAAACAAAGTAAAGAATTAGTGCTGAAAAGGTGAGGACACAGTGTATAATAATTTATGTATTTGCGACTACTTATTTTGTGCTAATTTGCGGGATCTTAATTTGCATTGTCGTGAGGCTCTCTTTCTGATATTAGTCTATAGTCTATTAGTCTAAAAACAGAATATTTTTAATATTGTAGACCTGTTTCAGTGTGTTCCAAATGCCATAAATGAAGCTCGCTATGTAAGAGGAGGAAGCAGCTAAGTGTTGTTTTCTTAACAAATGTTTGTCACTGGTTTAACCGGACACTTGTTTTTTGTGGTGCTTGAAAAGGACGTATCCTTAAAATTCCATTCTGGGCCCTATTTAACCTTATTCCTATATAAGTTTTGTATATGAAAAATTATGCATGATTAAATCTATTAATTTAAATAGCATTATAAATAAATACATTAAATAAATGCATTATTTGCTGTAATCAAAAGACAACAAAGCCCTCTCTCTCTCTCTCTTGCTCTCTGTCTATATATATATGATAAAACAGTCACTGAAAAAATGCAGGCAGCTACTATAAACCACCCATGTTTCAAACAATCAAACTCTACTGCTCTTCATAAATCTGCATATGGTTTGCCAAATGCAACAAATTAATTGCTACTGCAAACTCTGTAAACAAAAAAACCCCACTTCATCTGTGGTTTAAAAAAGCCTTCATTATTATGAAATTTTAAAAACCTTAAAACCTCTTCAGCTCGACTTATGCCTTTCCAAACACAATGGGGAAGGGGGGCGCTCTGAGAGCGAAATGGACACCCCCCCACCGCGCTAGCCGCTAGCTCTATACACAGTTGGATCACATGGGATTGTAAAAAACAAATACAATAATAATTATGAATTATTCCACCCATGTGTTAAAACTGAAGGTGTAAAATGAGACCATTTTTACCCATTTAGCCCAAACTATGTAGATATTGGAAGTGTGAAGTTGGGTATGCCTGATCTCTCAAAAATAGAAAAATAGATATCTCTAGAGGACATTTTGCCACCCCACAATTAAATATTAATAACTTTTTTTAAATAAATGGTTTTCCTGTTTACTGCCTTTTAGTGGAATGAAATGAAATCTCATGAAGGGAGATGGACCAAATAGATCTCAAATAACTTAAAAAAAGTAGATTTTTTTTATAATATAAAATTATTAAATACATATATGTATATATATTAATTATTCCACCCATTTGTTAAAATTTGGGCTATTCTCTGTAAAATGAGACCATTTTTATTAATTTACTCCAAAATATGTGATTGTGGCACCGTTTTAAATTCAGGAATGCAAAAATCAGTAAAAATATCCCAAAAATGCAGCAGAGTTGAAGGGGTTAATAAATGCCTGGCTTCTCACTGTTTTGTAACTTTTACAGCTGTTTTTTAATTCTGTAAATCTGTTTAATCCGTGACTCCAATAAAGAAGGAAAAAACATTGTACTAAAGAATTATATATATTGTTATATTTATTTATTTAATAACAAACATTTTTCAAGTCCCTCCATTTGACTGACTGAAATAATATCACTGTAATCAATAAATAATTAATCCATTACTATTAAAAAACACTTTTTGGAGTCATGCACTATTCAGATGAATAAGACACAAGCATGATCGTTTCTGAATGTATCATACAGCCAGAGTTAGTCTAAGCAATTATATCTTCACATGGCACAGCACAGAAGACGAGGTCAGAGGGTGAAAAAAAATAATGCGCAGCTGCGAGCAATAAATGTCCATTTACCGTTCAGCCCCATGGCTGAGAATGCCACCCAGCTCTTGACCTGACCTGAAAACAGAGTTGGAAGAATGGAGACCTTTACTGAATAAATAATAAAATAAAAGCTGGAACAATAGCACATAATTGTTTTGTGTGGCCTTGTGGCTAACCTTGTGATCGTGCTGCACATGTGAGACATGCGAGTTCAGAAATAGCTGCTCGACTGCAGCATTGAAAGTGAAAGAACGCATAGGGAGTTATAACCTTTTTTTTTTTTTTTGCTTTTATTGTGGATTAGAGAACAGATTTCCAGATGTTCTGTTCCAACTTCATGTTCATTTGCATTTTCAGAAAGCCTGGCTGAATCGTCACTGATAAACTGAATGAATGAGTAATTCAAACAGTGCCGCAGATGAATGTCATCATTTGTGTCCAGTGTTATAGCTTTCGATGCATGGTACATAAAACAATTGTCATGCTCATTCATTTCTGGCTTTTGCAATGGACCTTTACTGAGAACAAATCAGTAGCATTTGTTTAAAAGACACTTTCAATGTGATTCTAATTTTGTATGTACTATTTTGTATGTACTATTTATATCTACAGTATGACTCATATTTATGTCAGCTGTTCAAGTTAAAGATGTATGTTTATGGACAATTGCAATTCACAGTGTGAAATCCATCTCAGATTCAAACATCAGAATCTCATAAAAGTGCCACTGCACAAGATATGAAAACACATGTACTAGTCTCCAAGTCAAACCTCTGATTTGCATTTATTTATTTTTTTAATGGCTCCACAAGAATGTATTGATCCTTTTTACATTTCCAGGTTCTCACAAGTGGAAGTCAACATATATTTGAATAAACAAAAACTACTATAGGCTAAATATAATATTTTTGTGTGTTCTCATTTGCCCTAATAACAAAAGGAAAATTTTTTTTTATCACAATGTGTTATGATCAGCTGGAGGTGCCAGCCCAGGCCACTGGATTCGCCTCACCATTAGGCGCACTCCGCTGCCGAAGAAGACACCATATGGAGAACAAATAGCGCCAAAATCTCCCCGGGAATCTAAGCCATATGAAGGCCAATTCGCGCCCAAAGCTGCACCATATGGGAGTCCTCTCACGCCCGCTCCCGAGTCCGCACACAAGATGGCCGCCGATCGCGAGTCGCCATGCAAAATGGCCACTGTACTCGAATCTTCGCACAAGATGGCTGCCGTTCACGAGTCTCCGCATCAACCTTCAGCCCAAAAGGAAGCCAGGCCACAGTCTTCAGCCACCACAGGCTCCAAGGCTTAGAAAACTGGGATCCCGTCTGCTGGACACCCCGTTGATGTCAGTGAGGGCAGCTGGGGTGTTCAAGGGCTCCGCACAGGCCTTTGCAGAGACTGTTCCCGCGGCTGCCATGCTTCCTGTGATGGCAGTTGCCATTTTGTGTGTGTGGGCCGTTCACTGCACCCCTGAGCCCGCCGATGATTCTGATTCGCCTTGGCCCAATCCGCCTGAACCCGCCGAGGATCTCGATTCATCATGGCCCGATCCGCCTGAGTCCTCTGACGATTCAGATCTGCCTTGGCCCGAGCCGCCCGAGTCCGCTAATGACATTGTTTACACTGAGGTTCCGCCAGTGGCTGCAGATCCTCAGGAGAAGTCAGCTAACTCTCCAGAGGTTCCGCTGGTGGCTTCACAACCTACAGTGCCCCTGGTTGGCCCGGTTCTGACTGCGGAGGGTCCGTCAGTGGCTGCACGCGCCCCGGAGAAGTCGACCCTGATCGTGGATTCTCTAGGGGTTCCGCTGATGGCTGCAAATTCCCCGAGTCAGTTCATCGGGACCATTCCTGACCTCACGCCTGACCCTGAACCGACCTTGGAGATCATTGAACTCTCGTCCGGCCCTGAACCAGCCACTGAGGCCATTGGACTCTTATCCTGCCCTGAACCAGCCCCAGGAGCCGTCGAGCTCCCCCTCGGACCTGACCTGGCTGCTGAGATCAATCACCCCGAACCAGTTTCAGGTATGAGCTCGGCCGAAGAGGCCACCGGTAACCTGTTTGTGCTCCTCTGTGCAGTCCAGTCTCCGCTGTCTGGTCAGCCCTGGAGGGCATCTCCGATGTCGGGTCGGCCCTGGAGGGCATCTCCGCTGTCTGGTCCGCCCAGGTGGGCGTCACCTCCATTTGATCCGCCCAGGTGGGCTTCTCCGCCGTCTGCTTTGCCCTGGAGGGCATCACCTCCGTTTGATCCGCCCAGGTGGGCTTCTCCACCGTCTGATCCGCCCAGGTGGGCGTCTCCTCCATCTGCCCCGCCCTGGAGGGCATCACCTCCGTTTGATCCGCCCAGGTGGGCTTCTCCACCGTCTGATCTGCCCAGGTGGGCGTCTCCTCCGTCTGCCCCGCCCTGGAGGGCGTCTCCTCAGTCTGATCCACCCAGGTGGACTTCTCCGCTGTCTGCCCCGCCCTGGTGGGCGTTCCCTCTGGCTCCTAAGTCTGGAGCATCTGGAAGCCGCTCCTTAGAGGGGGGGCTATGTTATGATCAGCTGGAGGTGCCAGCCCAGGCCACTGGATGGCACTCCAGCGCCCAACGAACTCTGTGTGTGTTTGTCTCTGTTTTCATGCCCGGACTCATTTCCATGAACTCATGTCTCCGCCCATCTCGTTTGTTGTCATGGTGTTTCATTCGTGTCTCCAGCCAGCAACCAATTATCTTGTGTATTTAAGTTCTGGTTGTCTCTGTGTTAGTCGCTTGTCAATGTTTTGGATTTATCTCGTTTTCTCCCTGTGTCCAGCCATTCGTGTTATCCCGAGTTTCCCTGTCTGTCTTTGCATTGGATTTCCTGTTGCCGACCCACGCT
>JAUMHE010000001.1:1471601-1512549 GCA_032359235.1 Enteromius mattozi | reverse complement strand
TATTTAGCTGTGCATGTATAAGATCTGCAGAGTTTCAAAGCTCAAAGTCTCTGACAAAAGGATTTATTTTATCTAGTGATCTGATCCAGACCGGGTTGAAATGTGTGTCAAGATGTGGTAATATTTGCATAATTGAGCCCAAATGGTCACGCCAAGAAAGGTGTGGTTTTAGTAACCGCAGCAGTGTTGATGCAGCCATGTACAACAAAACAGCACAACCTAGGAGACTACAAAGGGATGTGCAAAGGCTTTTTTTTATTATTATTAAAAAAAAGGTTCAGTTTTGAGTTTGCTTTGACAATCTGCCGTTTCTGAATCAGCCATGAATGTAATAAAATAAGCTTAAAGAGTATCTTTCAGTAAAAATCCCTTTTATCATTGATACTAGTATTTTTTTTCCCTTGTGTTTAAAACAGACAAACTGGTCGAAGTGCTCTCCTCTAATGTGACTTCAGACTCCACTTGGTCTCCTCGATCCAGCCTCACATCTCAGTTCCGACAAGTGCATCAAGCAACCTTGTGATGATGTTGCATGACTGATGGCTTCAGTGACAATGGACTGTCAGAAAACCAGCCAGAGCCTCCAGACTCCCCACAACAGGAACTCAGTCCAGTGCCACTTCTATCAGACATACTTTTAAACCCTCTAAATCAGGAAGTACAGCTGAATATGGACCCACTGCTCCAAATGGAATCACTGGCATTGCTCTCATTGGGATTGATCCAGAACCAGAAAAGGAAAGTGGAACCACCTTCAGGCAGTCTAATCAAGATATCTGGCTTCGTGAACGTAGTATCTGTTCATACAAACAAACTTTAAGGTATCTATGTATTGTCAGAAATATCGCAGAAAATAACCAACTAAGTAGTCATTTGACTAAAAAAAAAAAAAAATACATTAAGTCTTCAAGACAGCCAATGAAGTAATGTCCCAAATGGTTTGTGCAGTGTGTTCTTGTTTAACAATGAGTTGACTTATTCAATCTATTCGTGAAATGTTGTTTGTGTTTTGAATCTTAAGTGAATCGGTGAAACAAAAGAATTCATTCCAATAGAAATGAAACGTCAGGGTTGGGTTGATCTGTTTGAAACTGTTCCATGAGCATTTTTGAAGAACAACCTTTTATAAGAGTTTATAATATTTAAACAGAAGCAAAACAGTAACAGATGATATTATAAAATTTATATTTTAAGCTTTAATAATTTACATATTTCAAGTAATATATATCAAAAGGTAATGACATTTCTCTACTTAAAAAACATCCAATATGATGTCATATGATGCAAATAAAAACAATTCTTTAGTGCACTCTCACATTAACAGCATGATTCCATATAGTTAAAATCATAAAGTGTTCTCATGTAAAGCATAGTGACATAATATAGTGTACTATGAATGTAGCCCTGTCACCAGTCTCGCTCATGTGGTTCTCTGTACGGTATGCCGAGGTGTATGAAGACATCCTTCTCCGTCGGTGTGTGTAAAGGAGTTCCCGCCACCAGCTTCACGCCACGCTGCCGCACCACAGCACAGTTCAGCGAGTGCTCCGATAGGCTCATGTGTTTGGTCTTAGCCAGTGCCCTCATTGATCTGTTGAAGTGGGCGGAGCCAGTAAAGTACAGAAGAGCACATGCAAATTCGGCATAGGGCACTACAATGATGTCTAAGCGCCTGTGGTGCTGTGAAGGGCCAGAAAGCCGGCAGACGCCCATGTACTTCTTCTGTTCACCATTCTCCTCATGGCTAACAAGGTCATCTGTCAGGAAACCTGGATGAGAAAATAATAGTGAACATAATATAATAATTTAAAATTATGTTAAACTTTGGGTTCATTAAATCGTAAATTCAAATGATTCTAAATGTCTCTGTGATATAACACCATACCGCTCTGATGGAGGTTGTGTAAGACTTTGCTAAAAACACCCTTGTGCGATTCTCCATCAGGGTGAGTGATGAGGACATCCACATCTCCACATGTGCTCTTGCCCCTGCGGTATGAACCACACGCCATAACCACCAGCTGTGTGTCCACACTGTGAGCTGCTTTCTTCACCTGTCACACACATAATACTCATATTTTTTCATTTTTTTTATTAGTTAATTGAATTTATATACACTACTTTTACTACTTTAATAACAAGGATGCATTCATTTGATCAAATGTAACAATGTTAAATGTCAATGTTAAAACTTTAATGCTGTTCTTTAGTCACTTCTATTATTATATTACTATTAATAAAAATGATTTCTGAAGCCTCATGAAAATTCAGCTTTGCATCACCAGAATAAGTTACATTAATAATATTAAAATTCTTAATTAGGTTTTGATATATTTATGATAGTAAATTTACATAATATCTTCATAGAACATTATGTTTACTCAATATCTTAACGATTTTTGGCATAGAAGAAAAATCTATAATTTTTAACCCATACAACGTATTTTTGGCTATTGCTACAAATATACCCGTTCTACTTTTTTGTGGTCCAGGGTCGCATTTTGTATTACTTCTTAAACACTAATTTATACCTAGCACGGCAGTAATTTAGAGCTGATATGCTTGAGGTAATAAATTTACATGCCCTACATATCATTCCTGTCAAGCTAGGAAAGTGCATGTTGCACTCATCTTCTTCATCTGCCCTTTTTATCTATCAGGTCTGTTCAGAGGAAAACAGTGGGATGTTCCAAGTAATAGTAAGAAAACAACTGGCTTGGGCCCAAGTCTCTGTAAGGGAGCTCAGTAGCTTCTGACTTATGATGTGCCAGCTTTCAAGAGCTCCCACTCTTCCTATGGGACGACAGACTCACTAACAATCTCTGTTATGTCCATCAGCTGACCAAAGAAGATTGACAGTTTTCCTGCCGCCAACACAAAATTGTTTTTGTTTTTTTGATAGCTTGTCTTTTTGAAATTCAGTTTTATTATTTACTGCTGTGAAAATCAAGTAGATGCATTCTTGTTCTTCACAACCGGACGATGTTGTTATGGATAGTAAGAACAAAGAAAACCCCCCAGTTTAATTGCTTGGTTATGGCTATTTTCTTTACTGCAGGCCATTTTTTAAAAAAAAAATGGCTGTACAAACCGTTTTCTCAATGGCATTTGCTTCATTTCTTGGCATCCGCTCAAGGAGGTCATCGTAGTGTTTTAGTCCAATCCTTAGAGTGTGATTCAAAACCGCCTTAGTGCGAATATCCTCCAATGTGCGAAATCCCTTTGATTGTAAAAGAAATCAAATCATCCGTTTAAACTTGTAAAATATGATGGTTGTTGCTTAATATTACTGAGTATGTTCCACAAAGTTTAAAGCTGCTGTAAATGTTCTGCACCACCAATAGCACCAAACATAATTGGGAAAAAAAACATTTCCCATCAAAGCTTGGAACGAAAGTTAAAAAATAAAAAAAAAGGGAGGGAGTAAACTTGGCATAGGTTTGAACGTACTGACCCAACCGATGAATTTTTACTTCTGAGTACTGAGTACTAAGTTCTGTGAACTGGGAAGTGTGAAAAGTGCCCTTTTTTTGGTTGTTTTTTTTAGACAAACAGGTAGTCTGCAATAATGCTCTACACGCACTACATTCACATTATTGGTTGCACCTATGTTCAACATAAGAAAGATACACATGCAGGTTTAAAATGACATGAAGTGAGTAAATTATAACATTTTCTTTTTGGGGTGAACTATTCCTTTGTGCCTTATAATTTTATTTTTATTTTTTACATTCGTTTTAGTTAAATTGGCCACATTGTACCAACTTGTTCCCTAAAATTAATTTGTGCCCACAATATCCATTTTTTTCCCCTTGCATTTCATGTTTGGGGCTCTGTATAGTTTAACATCATGTTAGCAGTTTAATGGCACCCGACACGTAACATTTTTTAAACAATTAATATTAATCTTTCAAATTAAATTCCCTATATAACAGTCTTACTTGTTGATACCACATCTGAGCTGTCTTGGCTCCAGCACCCCAGATGTTAGTGAACATTTCAAGAACAGGCACCTCCTCCCCAATGTGATCCAGTTTACGTAAGTGCCCACTTTCCATGATCTCCATTATCTTGTCTGCCATGCGTTTACCAATGCCTGGGATCTTACATGCTTCCTATTAATAGATAAGGTAAAAAAAAAAAGAAAAAAAAATGGTAATGTCTGTTATTAAAAGTATTTATTTTTTAATCACTGATGCATGCTTGAAACGAGTCATAATATGCAAACCGCCATGCAATGACAACCATATGTGTTCTACAAATAAGCACCTCAATGAACCCCAAAACCTCTATGGACTCATATCTGTATCTGAACTGACCTCATATGAAGTGATGGGCTTGTGGTAGCTCTTAAGGGCGTTTATCGCTTTAGAGTAGCCCAGAGCTCTCCATTTATCGCCCGTGTGCGTATAGGCTTTGGCCAATGGCTCTAGTTTGTCAGTAATGTGCTTGTTATGGTTCTCCCCTTTAGTTGTGGATGGTTGGGAGCAGACCCACTTCCCAGACAAAATGGGATTCTCTGCCAAACTCTGAGTCGGGTTGCTTTCAGATGGGTGAACGCCACTTATCAAGGCCTCCAGATCATTCTGAGATACACCATCTTCCTCATGGTGCTCCTCCTGAACCTCTGGCACCTGTGAGTCATATTAAAAGTACTGCATGAGGGGAAAAAACAACGGATGGGTCTTACAGATGGAGAAAATTACAGCCAATTCCACTCTTTCTTACCGTCTCTCTGAGGCTTTTCAAAGGAGCCTGCGCTGCTGCTGCTGCTGCTACATCTGGAGCTGGGCTGGCTGCCATCTCATTTGACTCCTCAGCAAAAGCAACTGTGGGACTGAGGAGATGTTCATTAAGTATTTATTTCTACGCACTTTTGCATAAAATAAACACATACAAATGTTTTCAAAAGTCAAACAAGTGTCTAAAAATCAACGCAGTTTTACACATTTCTTAAGGAACATTTCTATGGCATTGCCGGAGGTTAAGTCTCCAGTGCCTTACCTTTCAGGAGGAAAAAGGCTGTAGTCTTCAGGGTCTAGTAAACTTTTCTCACTGATGCAGGCACTCAACCAAGTGCATTTGACCAGATGAACAGCAGAGGGCAGTATTTCCACTTTCAGAAGCCTCAAAGCTCTTCTGCAATCAACTGAATCCTCAACTACTATGTGTGTGCAGCTGGAAGAGAATGTGGAAACTACCTGTCCTCCATTCTGGGTGATCTGCCGATGGAATATATCACACCTGGCTTTCCCTATACCAGCTGGAACTATGTGTATTTTGGTTCCTTGGAAGACTGTGCCTAAGAGAAAAGCAAAGACATTTAAAATACAACCACTAATACAACGCATACTTTATTGGAGTGCATTAACAACACTGTGAGGAGAAGGAGATCAATTCTAATATGACAAGGAGATCAATTCTAACGTGACAAATAATACTCTTTAAATTAATTTTTTTAATGAACTGGAATCAGCAGTTGAAATTGTTTTCAAAAATGCTGACATTAAAAAAGAACTACATTACACAAAAGTGTACAATTAACACACAGTAAAATTAATTCACGTATTGATAGATTTATTGTATAATGTTGATTATCACATTCAAACAAACAACCTAAACCATAAAATGACCTTTAAATGTTAAAATGTTCAAATAATAGAAATGTCCACAAAAAAGTAATACAAAATTATAACCAATTTGAACACATTTAAGAAATAAATCAAGTCAAAATCAGAAAAATTTGAGAAATTGCACTTTATTTCAAACCGATGAACATTCCTTTACATTTTCAAATGTGCCTCAGTCACAGAAATCAATGTGTTCACATAAATCCCAAGAGCATCATAGGCATTGATTATAGATGCCATATTAATGTCTACACAATAGCTGTACCAATGAACAAACTAAAAGCAACAGCACTTCACAATACATCCAATAATGCATAATTAAGTGCAGCAGAAGGATCTAATTGAAAATATTGTATGCCATAAAATACTTTAAATTACTCAAGTGAATAGTAAACCTGTTATTGGTTCAGCAGACGTCTTCTTGAGGGGAGGCGCGTCCTTCTGCTCATTAGGCCTGGGTCTCTTTACTTTAGGGAACGCTTTCAGGATGCCATGACCCTCCATTCCGGTCAGAGGAGCTTTAAAAACAAAATGACTGCTTTCAGTAGGGTTAACATAGCTTCAGAATACAAAAACACAGAGATATAACGTTACAGCAAATGGCTTTTTAAGACTGAAGTCCTTATATGGATAACCACTGCTGTCCCAAATAAGGAAGCGACTGAACAGATCGATACATTACAGCGTTTATTCAACATGAAATATTCAAATGCACAGTCATATTACGCTGGCAACTTAGATAACTTAAAAACACTACATACGTTTCTCGTCCAGCACCTCTCCAGGAAAAACTCACGAGTGTTTTTAACAGATCAACTTCCGGGTCATGTGTCCTGACACTGACGTTTTGAAAAAAAAAAACTACTTTTACAATTCTACAGTATTATTTTTACTTATTTTAAATAGTTCTTGTTTCTTATAATTCTTATAATTATATATATTTCTCTATATAAATTTGGTAAATCACGAAAAATATTGTTTGAGTAATAGCGGTTGCCTTGGCAACCTCTGGCGTGGGATTGTTTGAGGAAATGAAACCGCGTGAAGCATGGCTGTTCAACACTGGGCAGATACTCTCAGGAAAGCCAAGAAAACTGCCTTAGTATCTGATGGTACGCATATATATTCTCTATTATTTTTAGATTAGTTCGTTTGTATGTATATTTATGATGGCACTCGTGCTAAAAGTCTTGCTGATATGATTTATAAGTCGTGTAACGTTATAATTGCTAAACGCTAGTAGCAACGGTACCTAACGTTATTCACTACATCATAAAATTAGCTGTTAAAATAATCGTTTATTTGTTTTAATGCTTTAATATTGTTCAATGTATGCAAAGTATAATTTGAAAGCCACTTTCGTATGCCTTTCTTTCTCATTAGGCAAAAGGAAAGTTCATTATCTGTTTGAGGACGGCACTGAAATGGCTGAGGAGTATGACCTGAAAACAGATGAACTTGTTTGTAAGTCTTTTCTGGTTTTACTTAATTAAATCGCATGCAAATTCAGTTTCAATTATTCAATTATTTCTTGCTTCTTCAGTGCGAAAGTGGAGACATAAAACCACTTTTGGAGGCCAGGGACAGTGGACATTGGAAGTTGGTGAAACAAACCCAAACGGTGTTACCTCAGATTTAATGAAAGAGAGCAGTTCAAATGTAAGTTTACTTTTTTACTTTCTTGCATAATAGATAGTGATGTTCTTAGTCTGTTTATAATGATGTCTCTTGTTATGCACACAGCCATTGTTCATGCGTAAGGACACAAAGACCAGCTTCCAATGGAGGATCCGCAATATTTCTTACCCTATAGAAGTTTACAGCGTGTCAGCAGAGCCGACGGAAAGGTGTTGTGTCATCCGAACCTCAAACAAAAAGTTAGTTAGTTAAAATTGATATAAACCATTGGGAAAACCCCCCACTAATGTTGGTTGGTTTGTGAGTATTTTAAAATTCATTTGTTAAAGTTCGTTTGACTGGTTGAATAGGGCAAAGAGTAACATTTATTTTTAATGGGCCGTTAATAGTTCATCCAAAAATGAAAAACTGTAGTCACCATCTAAGATGTATATGAGTTAATTTCTTCATGGGAACAGATTTGGAGAAATGCATCCTGATCAAATCCTCTGCAGTAAATGGGTACAAATACAAACATCTGATAAAAGCATCCCAAGTAATGCACATGACTCCTGTGTGTCGATTAACATCTTACGAAGCAAAAAGCTGCATGTTTATTAGAAACAAATCAATCATTAAGATGTTTTTAACTTGCTTCTGGCTAAAATATGAGTCCATAATTCATAATAAAGTTTCCCTCAGTTAAAAAGTCATGTTGTTGTCACTGTTGACTACAAAACAAAGTAGTCCAAAACAGTGAGAGGACAACAGGGGATGGGCTTTTTCAATGGAGGAAGTGTTTTTGTGTATTATGGACTCTCTCATGAACTTTTGGCCATGAAGTAATGTTTTAAAGTTGAAACGTCTTGATAATGGATTTGTTTTTTACATTACAAGTCGTTCACGAAATGATCTTAAAACTGTAGAAATACAATAAACATATCAAATCAAAGTAGTGGCTAAAAAGCCAACTTCTTATAAATCATCTTTGTTTTCAGTCATACCAGGTGAAATATGTATTGATGAACACATTTAGCCCCACAGTAACCCTATAGGTGGCACTGTTGAGCTAGATGGAAGATGGATGGCCAGTCATGAGGAACATTCTCTCATTCTTCATCTCCTCATTTCCCAGGTACTATAAGAAGTTCAGTATTCCAGATCTCGACCGTTGCCAGCTGCCTTTGGAGAGCACAGCCTTGAGTTTTACCCACGCCAACAGCACTTTAATCATCAGCGTGAGTGAACTCTCACTGCTAGTCTCACTTAATCACTTTCTCTAAGCTCTTTCTGTAGTGTAAAGAATGTAGTCACAGTTTTTTCCACACAATGTAGAGGAACTTTCCCTTTTGCGTGGATCTGGGACCAGGTTGCCAAAGCCCTAATCCTCACTAAGAGAGCACACAAATCTGGTCTCAGATCATCAAAAGGGCAACTATGCCGTCACTTTTTATTGGTTCACCTAAGTAGAGAAGGTTGGACTGAACTGCTCTCACCTCCGTCGTCTGCTCCAGTACTCAGCTATTTCATCCAGCAATGGATTTTATATGGAGTTTCTCTCATTTTTGTTGTAGTACAAGAAGCCCAAGGAGATTTTAACACTGGAACAGGAGCTGCTTGGGGAACTGAAGAAACTGAAGGGGACAAGTGAAGGAGATATTGACTGTAAAACTCAGTGAACTGCCATAGATCTGGAGCCTTTGCATTATCGTATTTGTCTGGCTGTTATTCTTCACATTCGTATAGTCTATGAGTTTCTGTGGCATGTTTCTGTAGCCTTGTGTGTCCAAGCAAATCTCTTTCAATGTGCATTCTTTTTTTCTTTCAATGTAACTTTTCAAATGTTACGCTGATTGATGTTCCTACTGTACAATTGTCCTTTGAGTCTTAAATAATACATTAAAATAAAAAGAAATTATCATAAGAAGTTTGCTTTATTCCAGCTATTTCCACACTATAGCTAAAAAAATAATAATATAAAGATGCAATCCTAAAATAGTTGCATAGGAAAGAAAAAAAAACAATAAAATGAAAGAAATAATCTTCAAAAAATACATTTAAAAACACATAGAAAAGAGAAAAAATATATAAATAAAATGATGCAGGACAATCCGTAGCATGCAGCAAATTCATAAAATGGCAATTTATGCATCTAACAGTCATAAGGTTCCATTATTATTAAAAATTCATAATCAAATTTCTATTACATGAAGGTTACTAACCTTGAACTTCAATATTACTACAATCTCGACATTGCATTGTGGGAAAATGAAACATTTCCTTCTGGGTTCCTTGAGTTTATCTGTATTCACCTCATGTTTATGTACAATGTTTGGCATGACCCACAGCGCTGTTGTTTGTGTGTTTACTGTAAATAGAATACTACAAACACAAACTCTTTGTTGGTTTAAGGCAAAGACAACAATACCATGTGAATATACTGTTTCTGACTCTGGTGATTCTTTGCTTCTAGTACTTACTCCACAGCTTCTGTGCCAAACCAAGAGACTGTATGCACAAAACAGGCACTAAACCACTATTGTGTATAACGGCCTCCGAGGAGGATGTTTTCTGCCCTGGAATTCACCAGCCAGCTTTCAGAGCTTACACTGCAGTCTCTTCTTCTGGTGTTTAACGTGGGCCATGTAATATTTTAGAATGACAAATGTGGACAATGTCACAGATTAGATATGTCTTTATAATAATTATTTTGTTAAAACTTGCATTATATTTCAGTAGTAAAACTCATTTTGTGGGTCATGTTAGTCATGTCTGAACATGACTTTGCAATGATTACCAGATAAGGGCAACATTTAAGTAGACTAAATGATTGGAGAAGTCTTGCTTATTCGATAAGAGAAAAGTCTTTCATTTAACCAAATATATAACATTTTAATTTAAAATAAAATATTATTTAAAATAATATTAGCCTATATTAGGGGTGTCCAAAGATGGAGGGATACTGTCCTTGAGTTTTGTCCCAACCCTGATTAAACTCCTGAACCAAGTAATCAAGGCCTTCAGATTACCTAGAAACTTCCAGGCAAGTGTGTTGAGCTGGTTGTATCTAAACTCTTTATATTTGACTTCCAGGAGCAGGATTGTACACCCCTGATATATTATGAATATATTATTCTAAAAGCCTTTAATAGCTAAACATAAGCTTTAATGCTAGTTTCCCATCTCAATATAAGCACAGGACTAACAGACTAATTTAGTTTAGCATGTATCTGTGCATCATATAAACTGATCAAGATCCGTCTTTTAGACTATAGATTCTACTCTAAATGAACTAATTGTAGAAGTAGTCAAAATGAATACATGTGAAGATTGAGGGTTTTAAAGCAGTAGACTCTAACCTACCTGATTTGTTCAACATCCGTGGACTCTTCTTGGAACCTAAATTCTGGCATCAGTCTTCTAACTCTGTTGGTGGTAGCAACTGCAAGGATGTGCCCATGATATGAGTTGTCGAAATGATTAAAAATGCACTGACCATTCACCTGAATCTGGAACTTTTACAGTGTGGCAGCTTCTCATCGTAATGGCCTTGTATTGACCACAGAGAGACGGAAACCATTGTGCATCATTACACTCATGTGTTGACAAGCAGTGCTGCGGGCCAAACATCTGCACACATCATTGAAACCTTCTAGGAGCAGAGCAAGAGTCCTGGCTCTGTCTTCACCCCTTCTTACACTGCCCAAAGGTGGTACGCTCCAGTTCACAGCAATATGAGATTCCAGATTCAACCAATACCTAATGTCCGGGGGCGATTGTTGGCCTGAGGTTTGAGAAAAATTATTTAGAAATGTCTTACATGGAAAGAATCGGATGTCTATGGGTTAACTGCTACCTAGAGAGATTCTTATAGTTCCTCCAGTCCTTGTTTTTTTTTTTTTTTTAGAAGTACCACATTTTTGACAGACTGGTTTGGACTTTTCGGCAGATGTTGACTGCTATCTGTAGGTCACTGGGTCCTACATGAGCGATCTGTTGCTAATGCTGTTAGCATTTTGAAGCAAGCTCTTGATTTCTGATATTTTTTTGTTAACTGGTGTTTGATATTTGCATTTTTTGTTTTTTGTCTCAAGTATTTAGACTGGATGTCTGGTCCACATTACCGCTTACTCTGAAAAAGTAAGGCCTGCTTAGAAAGGAAGAGTGATCAATCACAGTTAAAAGTAAATTATGTGCAGTTAAATACAGTGCTGCACGAATGAGTCCTGGAAAAAAAGTTATCATTTTACACTTACGGTCTTACTACTGTAGCTCTAGAAATTGTTTTCCAGTCAGTATGTGTCAGACTGACTGCTATTGACTACACAACTTTTGCCCAGATTTTGCAATGGTTTTCAGAGGAGTCAAGTCCCATTGCTGCACATCCAAGCCGGTCCGCAGATACTGGGCAGTCGGAGTGTCAAAGAAAATTGTGAAAAGTGTAGACTATGAGCACAGACCCGTGCATCTCTTAGCAATGAGGTGTATGCTTCCGAATCAAAAAGATACATAATAAAGGATACACAAAATAGAAATAACAAGAAATTTTGACTTTGAGGGGACATTTTTTGGTCCCTGTGAGGGAACAAGCTTACAAATCAGACAGAATGAATGTAGAGTTAAGGGTATGGGGATAGAAAATACAGTTTATACCGTTTTTAAGTCAATAGAGTGTCCCTATAATGATAGGAATAGCAGTGGTGTAATATCATTGCCAGTTTGATCCCTTATGATCAATATTCAGACACAAAAACCCTTTTAGAATACAAAGACAAATTCTAATTTCATGAATGATGCAGGCCTAGTGTTAGCCATGCTGTCTTTTGACACAAACAGAACAAAGCACCAATTTAAAGAGTTTTAGTAGGTCAATCAAATGCTTTTCTAGACGCTTTTCTACCGAAACATGGTCGTGCACGTGGAAGTGGTCCAAGGGCCAACTGACAAATCAGAAGTCCTGGGAAAAAGGCGACAGGGGAAGAGCTCAGAGCTGTGATTTTTGTTCAGTGTCTCTTCTTCCCTTTCTCCCTCCCCATCCCGAGGCCTCAATGGTCATGCTCAACTGCCTCAACAGAGAGACACTCTTTTTTGGCCCTTTTCATTCGTCTGTGCCCCTCTTTGCCTCTTCCCAGCCATTTGCCCTCTTTCAGCCCCTCTCGCCCACATCTCAACCCATAACACCCCCCGAACGTTTTCTCTTCCCCCGAGTCGCTCTTGGTTTCTCTCTTTCGCCCGCCCTCACCCCCTCTGTGTGACTGGGCTTCCTTTTTTGATTGCTGACCCCTCCTTGTGTTATTATTCAGGTCCACCATTGTATGACATGTTTCTTTTCTACGGCGCCCACAAAGGGAGCATTTGATCAGAGGGTTACGGTGCGCGGGTCGCAGAAATGCAACTACACGGTGGTAACCTTTGTTTGGGACGGCAATGGTGGGTTGACCTCATCTCTTCTAAAGCGAAAGGCCCGAGCTATTCAAAGGCCCAGTCTCACTTGCTGAGCACATTCAATCGAGACCGGCCTGTCACAGATATTGCTTCACAGTTATCTGAGGCTCAGGCCTCTTTTTCTGGGAGTTCGACTGCTGGGCCAAAAACATAACAACAGCTATACGGTCCTGGAAGTATACCTCTTGAATAGACCCGATCATGCCCTTGAGGTTTCTCTCAGGCTGCTGTTGTTGTCAGCTGAATAAGCCTGACTCTGAAAGAAACTGGCTCCCAATTTGGCCGACTTGTTCCTGGAGGCCTTCGACTTTAACCCACAACTTGTCGCGCTCGTGTTCTAGATGCGCCCACACACATACAGCGTGATCTATGAGAGAGTGAGAATTCGACCTGTCAGCTAATGATCGCTGGCTCCTTCAAAGCAAATTCGGCGTAGAGGCGCATCTCAAAGGAGTCAAATCAATCACCGCCTGAATTTAAAGTTCCCACAAAAGGCGTTAGGGAGTCAATGAATCACACGTCCCGAGACCCTGTTAAATCAATACTTTTACATGAATTTAATACACGCTCTAAAATAAATATTTTCATTTTGAAGTATCTTACAATCTTCCGATAAAAATATATAGTCATGTACAAACAATAAAGATGCTTTTTGATAATATCACTACACATCATGGAATCGCTGTGTATCTGCATATGCTTGGGATCATCAGTAGGTAGCTGCCATGTTCACTGTCAGAGTAAACTCTGCAAAAAATTGTACAACAGCTTGTGACCGGGGCAGAAATCCTTACAGGCATAACATAGCCTAGCTTTAAAGGTGCATATTCCTGCTTTCGAGTGATAATATGTACATCTAAGCTATAATATAAATTTAAAATCACCATATATTTGCCAGTTCATTAAACATAATTATTTTGTATTAATGTTGTGTTAAGTTTTCTGAAATGTTATGTTTAGACTTGCAAATGAGGCATATCCAGTGAAATCCAAATATTTGCATTCATTTCTAGAAGAGAAGTCTGAATATTGAATAAACGCAAGTGTAAATTTCTTATTGACATATTAAGGTTTTTATAGAGGGGATTTTTTAATAACTCCATTATGAAAGTGGAGTAAAACTCATTTTTAAAGATATGCATTGTAATTGATATCTACATGCGCAAATTAATCAACTGTAATAAAATTAACACATAAATGTGAATGTTTTATGGGGTTCTTTTTACTACTAGTCTGAAATTATGGAAGCAAAACAGGCCAAGTGTCTTAAAGGTTCTGCCAAAGTGACAAGCTGTTGTACCCCTAAAAATAGAACTTTTGCACATTATTCTGAGAGTGTTTTTGTGTCTTGTTTTGTTGTTTTGCTTCATTCCCAGAGATGTGTTGCTCATTATTACAAGGCTTTCAGTGTCCTCTGTTCAGTCAACAGTTAAGTAATTGTCCCAGAACAAACTGCTCTTACTACTGCGATTTCAGATCTGAGCCTGTGAAGACTCCTTCATTTTTACACAACATCAGTTCAGCGTGATGTCCAGTAACTCTGGATGCACACAGATTAGATAAACTCGAATTAAGATAGCACTCCGGTATAAGATAAGAGTTTGTCCTCAATTCACGTTTGTGCGCTGATGGTGCTTAGTCCTCTTGTTGGGGGGATATGGGATTAAATCAAAAGGCTTCTGTTCTGTTAACAGGTGTCCTCGAGGAAGACGTTTCATGAAATGGGCCTCTCGCTGATGCTGCTGGGTCTGCGTGGCTTTCCTGGGTCGACCCTTGCGTGTAAAAGCCATGTACCAGCCTTTGTACTTGGCATTCTGCAAAGCCGTGTAGTTATTTTCCAGAACAATCTCGGTGAATATGCAGTCCCTTCCACGGCCCTTCCTCTGGCAACAAAAAGAGACAGACAGCGGAGGACTGAAATGACAAACTCGGAAATCTGCTGTTCAAGCCTGAGAGATTTATGAGGCTCAATTTTGTTCTCAGGGCATGATGGGTTTACCTGTGATATCATTAGTGCAGTTCGAACCAATTTAGATGTCTATATTTCTCAAAGTATAATTTCAACAACATCTTTTGCAGAACGATTAAACATAAACACACCAGATGTTTAATTACTTAAACTCACCCGTCCAATAAGCTTGCCTCTCTTGTTCATGCAAATGTAGTATCCCGTTTTTGCTCCTCTGATTCGAACCCGGCTTCCAAACGTGTCGGTTTCCACAACAAGATTAGCTGGAATTATTAAACCATATAATAGTCTATTATTTTTCAGTTTCAGGTGATATATATACAAATGAATGATGCTTTTGGTTGGATATCGAGGAGTTTTGAGATTTGTAATGTAGTCTGGATTGAAATGTCAGTGTAAAAAAGCCAATATTTATGTGAAAATGTGTGTGTGTGTTAGGCTGAGACTACAAAGAGTAAGAGTAAGAGTAACAAAGAAACCGATGACGCTGACCTCACCTCTCTTCATAAACTGACTCATACGTTGAGTTGTAAAGCTATGAAAATTCCTCATAAAATGACCCTCCAAAAAAGTGGGCAAAGTGGACGGACTGCACGAGTGGAAAGATGGCTAGACATGCAGAAATACTTCGGTGACAGGAATTCGTTCCCAGCGGACGGGATTCTAACCACTGTTTTGTTTGGAGAAGAAGTGCCGCAGCTCACTTAAAACAGGTGCCTCACTGTATACCTTTAAAATTACATTGAGTTCGAATAAAAACAAGATTGGCTTTTCATTGCCTATTTGCAGCTTCAGTGCACACCATGAATCATATGTCAACCGTCCATTTAGCAAAGAAAAAAATACACGTAATCTTGCAGCGAATAGCTCTCGACAAGTGATTGAAACTTCAGATCATCATCTCGCCTCACACATAATATAGGAACATTTGCAATAAACATATTTGTTTTGGAAGAGATGAAAGATGAAAACTAATGATTTTAGAAAAGGTTAGAAAATTGCATGTCATATTTCTGTCCTACAACTCTTTATTATATGGAGAACTATTCAGGAAATGTTAAGACGGCTGAGGTAAGATGAGTACTGATGTGTTTTCCAGAACCAAAACGGGTTTCTCTTGAGATTCCCGAACTCAACAATATAGAATCCATTTCAAACTATGCAGGTTACTTTTTGGCAATGACATTTACTGGATATTCTGAAGTACTACCTTCAACTGTTGTTTCAAGCTGACAAAGTAAAATAATGCAGAAAAGTGACTTGCCATGAATATCACCATCCTCCCCATTAGCGTTGACCCTCTTATTGCCCAGGACTTGTACATGTTTACCACTCGTCCGGCTATAGAGCTGATAAGTTCTTGTTAATCTCCGGCTCATCCTGTCTGACAGACGACTCTGCTCTGTTACATGGTGCTTAAAATTAGGTACAGAGACGGACTGCATCGTTATCTATAAAACAAAGTGACAGAAGAACATGCAGATTTGTGGTGATATATATTTAAGAACAACCCTTTTTAGGGACAATAAAGGTGACACTGTTTCTCCTCAGATTCAAATCCTTCATTTTGCAGTGATGGTTGGCACTCTGAGGACAAGTGCCCCGTCCACGCTCTGAATGACATGCCAATGAGGGGTCGACCAACACTGATCTTTCACCCTGTCTCTTTGGGAACGTTCTCATAACGATTTTCTTTTGTAAGTCAGCTATGCGCCATGCCCACATGTTAGAGCCATTACCTTTAAAGCGAGGGGTTTACATCTTTTCAAGATGTTTGACAATTTGCCAATGACTCTATTAATAATGAGTTGTTTGCACGGTTATAACACATTTACTGCACACATATAACATCACAAGATTAATGTGAGTAAAAGTTTTATCGCTTTCAATTTGTCCTGCCGATGTTTGACTGGAAACTACTCGAATGGGAAGACTGAGTAGTGTTGTAACACATTTTTGTTTAGTTTTGTTTTGCCTTAATTGCACTATTCCTATATTTATTTACAGAATTTTATCAATTTATAAATTATTAATAAACTGTAAATGCTATTGTCAGATTAAAAAAAAAAAGGGTTGCTTTTACAACCTGAATCAGGTGGGATAGAAGCTGGGTTTTGCTATAGATGGCAACTTTTTATTGAACGCAGCACATAAGATAAGAAACTAAAACACTTTTTCATACACTGAAGAATCCTCCTTCTCTGGTCAGACATAATATTTATATTTTTAAACATGAAAATAAAAAGTTGTACAGCCTGCTGGTTTAGATGAAATCAGTTCTAGCCTATTACACATAACATAGTCCTATCAGACAAAATGCAAAAGACTTACCTGAGTGTAAAAACACAAAGTCATGAATTGAAGTAATCTGGAAAAAGTAAATTGAAAAAAAGTTAATAACGGAAATATATTATTTTAAACTCTTCAGCACAAGTCCAGCCTGTAATAAAGGTACTTACAGGTAACCTAACCTCGATGATTTCAGCCTCATTGTGAGATTTCCAAGCCCTGTCTGATGATTATCCGAAATACTAAGTTCTTCATTAATTCCTTTGTGCGTGTATAGTATTATGTGAAGATGCTCGGTCCATCGGACGTTTAGCAAATATAACAAACTGAGTGACAGGATACTGGTATCGACAGTGATTTATTCATCCACCGAGTCCATGTCAAATTAATCCGTCACGTAGGCTAGCTTTTATTCCTTAGAGTTCAAGCACCTTACACTGTTCTCACAAACATAATTCATGATCGATGTCCGATTACAGCGAAGATAGGAAAAATAAAACATTCTTCATAGAAAATCAAAGACAGCATCCGGCAGCGTGCGCACACCCGTCTTGAGACTTTGCATTATGTTTCCTCACGGTATCTCCAGCACTGATGTAAATGTCACTGGAAGAGTTTGAAGTCACATGTAGGTCGATAAACTGTGATGTTTCCCTGGCGAGAGGCTGAGAGGAGAAGCCTCACTGTGTCTCTCTCCGCTTTCAAACTCCCAATGTCAAACCCACTCTTCACGTGCAGCCTGACTCCCGTTACCTCCACAGAAGCGCCATCCCACCCCTCAACATTTAAACTGCTTCGCTGAAGGAGAAAGGCATTTCGTTAAACCTGAACAGTACTAAAAAAGGTTTATAAAGTTAAAGATACACCCACAAAACTGGCTGAATTTAACCCCCTATTTTAGTCGCAACGGTATTCACAATAAAACAAACATACATGTTCGGTTGATTGAGGGTTGAAAATAAACCTCTCATGCTTTTTGTAACTCTAAGAATGAAAATACATGTTATCTGTGTGTTTTCATATTTGCTGTCACGCCATAAGGGCACACACACATACGCATAATTAATAAAGTGTGTAATTATCAATAGGATGGAAATTTTGACCAATTTAATCTCAACAGAACTTTAATACTAGTTTGAAAAAAACTGATGAATTTTAGGTTTGTCATAATGGACACACCCTTATTTAAGACATACTTTACGATATTTAAATATTTAAATAGTCTATTATTAATGTATTATAAAGTTTGCTCTGGCCTTTGTATATTATGAAATAAAAATAAAAGTCCAATTTAATGATAACAACTGTAGTAAATGAAAGTGGTAAATGAAATAGAGTTAAAGTTCCAGTTTCAGTTCTAGCAAAAAAATAAAACATAGCCTGCTTTTACTTTTTTGAAACCTTATTAGAAAAGACAAGCCATTTTTATTGAGCTATCCAATAAATAATACTCATTTACTCAATAAAAGAGTGTTAATGAAAAGATGGTTAACAACACCTAGACAGATATGTTAATTATCTTCATAAATATGCATTTATTTATTTTTTTTATTTTATTTTTTTTGGCAATAGTTAATGTTACCTGCATAACATTCTGAAATCAAGCACTGTTTTAAGTACAGTGCTCAACCAGCCCAAACCAAAGAAATACATAACCCAACCCCTAATAGGAATCTTTGTAAAAAAAAAAAAAAAAAAATCTTGACAAGGAAAAAGGGAAAATTGCAAATATTCTGATATCCACACCAGAACATATAAAGCTACATTAAGCTATTCCCTGGCTGCCTATAAGAGTTTGCCTCACTGTGCCTTTGTGGTGACCCCAGTTTTATTTTTATTTTTTCATTCACACACACTGCATGTGTAAGTAATATACGCTCCACAAGAGTTCTTTACATATAATGGCTAGAAATGCGCTGTCAAATACTCCTAACAGCTTAGTTACCTTTGATACACTAGATCCACCAGAAAACTGCATCTAGTCTGTTCAGATACATGTATTAAGTGTAGCGTATATTTGTGCTTGATAATGTAATCTGTAAATTTCATCTCATGATCTAGACTGTACGCAATATAATCAGCAATATAATCACCAATGCTGATCTCTCACAAAGCTGTAACTGAAATCCATAGGTGTATCTCAATTGCATATTGAGATGTCTTCATCTGCTAGTAGGATTATTGTCTTCACATTATCTACTCTAGCCTTCAATATGCTGTAATGACCATAACACGGATCACTGCAAGTACCACCAATCTCGAACTGAGACTATAACTCCCATGCATGACTCAAAACCCCAAAAAGCACCATTTTCACACCTTTGAGCACACATAGGAGCGACAAACCAGCTGCTAAGCAGCATAGAAAATGTCATTATCGGTATTGGTTTAATTCCACCCCGTAAATCACTCATATCAGTCTGTGTGCTGGCTTAGAGGGTGAGAATGTACCTGATTGATTAGATCCAGAGGGAGACGGCCACGGGTGATTTTGCCACCTGGAATGATTCAGTGCACTAGTTAGTCAGGTCCTCTCTCAGATATTACACTGAATTTGTGTGTTGGAAACATTTGCTCAGGTCGTGTCTCGGATTTTAATGTGTTTCTGCAATAAAAATATGTTGAGGTCAGGAGCACTGACAATGCTCGTTTGAGAAACGTTTGGAGCAGTTCTTTGGTGTAGATTTACTAACATCATTTAACAAATTTAAGTTACTCAAAACATTTCACAACAAGATCTCATTGGCTTACTACATTGGCAATATAATGAGCATATGGCATAATTAGCAGAAATTTGACTTTGTTTTATAGATAAACTATCCTTATGTTTTGACAAGACTTGGATCATGCTATGTGTAATGACACTAAACTACTTTTACACACTTGTTTCCTTTTACAAATTGTATATGTTTTGTTTGTCCACAAAATAATGATATATTGTGAGAAAGGTCACCTCACCTCATATTTCGCAGTACATTCACTGACCTGACTCTCTGTGATTTCTTGGCTTTTTAGACATCACCTTCACACATGACTTGTAGGCCTATTCATATCTACACACAGTATGTTTATTTTATTCTTAGTCACTTTTACTGGACATAACTGCCTCCCTCTAATTGTTAATCTGGAATCCGTAATTTGTAGATAACAGAACGCATTGTCCTTTATTAGACCTTAGTCTTCTTTCATAGCTTTTAAACACCATCTACAACAACGTAATACGTTCAGGGCGAGGAGCTTGTTTTCTTTCTTGTTCTCCCTCACTCTAACTCTTTATGGTCAAACAGCCAAAATAATTCAGCAGTGGTTAACCAAGAGTCATGCTTTTGTCAAGTTTTAAGGAAACCCCAGGGTGCATTTTAATATCACAGCCATGTTTTAATCCAAACTTTTTTCTTCCCATAGACTTTTTTATATTCCGTAGTTGTATTACTCCTCTTGCTTAACCAGTTCTGGTGCTGGTCTGCCATCTGACGTCTGGTCATTGAGTGGTTGATGCTCTTCCAAACATTGTCCCTGTCCTTCTAAATAGCCGCAGGAAAATAAAAGTGAGAGACAGAGTGAAACAAGAACTCTGGCACCGGGGATCTCTGGTTATTCTTAGAGGAAGAAGGGAATGAGTAAATGTCTGAAGAAGCTAATATGAGCCCACTCCATTAAGTAAAGTATTATTCACTCCAGTTGATGCCAAGCACAAAAATACACATGACTGTGAGACAGAGAGAGAGAGAGAGAGAGAGCGGTGGAAAGGTAGACACCATGGAGGAAAATAAAACGGAATGTGCCT
Organism: Enteromius mattozi; assembly: GCA_032359235.1. Classification (NCBI taxonomy): domain Eukaryota; kingdom Metazoa; phylum Chordata; class Actinopteri; order Cypriniformes; family Cyprinidae; genus Enteromius; species Enteromius mattozi. The sequence continues at coordinate 1,491,812 of JAUMHE010000001.1, read as the reverse complement.
GAAAGTGGAAACAAAGTTGGCGGGAGATCACAGGTGTCATCCAGTAACACCAATCACTATATATGCTTGTGGATGATACATGCTGTCAGAGACTGTTCTAAACACTGGATTCAGCTGTGATTGTACTGTAGCTGCCTGGATAGCAGACATGTGTTAATGGTTTTAGCACAAGAAAATCGAAGCTCTGTGACTAATAAACGTTTATGTTTCTTACACGTTTTATTCATCATGATAATCTTCACAACTTTTCAGAATTTTGAAGCCTAAATACGATAGTACAAAGTGCTAAACAAACTACTCTGTCTAAACGACTCTGTCAGTCTTCGTTTAAAATTGGGACCATAGTTTGAGTAATAGTTTGCAATTATATACTCAATGAGGCTGTGAAAGCACAATAACTTTTGTCCTATTTGACCACTTATCAACCATATTTTTCAAGACAAGTACAAACTTTAAAAAAAGCACAAGTTAGGTATTAGAGATGTATTGTGTCGCATAATAAAATGTGAAAATATATTAAGTTTGTGTTCACCACAGACCTTATTTTGAGCATTTCACCAAATATCCCAATCAGAAAACCTACTGACTTCAGGGTCATTGAACCAGAATTACTAAAATACAAGTTTTGGCATTCAGAAATCTCGTCTTTTCAGAGTCCTTTATCTTCAAACAATTTAACAGTCCCACTTTATTTCCTTCTCATTCAAGAATCAGGTTTTATGCCAATGTTAACATTTGTTACTGCAAAAACTCGATTCTACTCGAAAACTTGATTCTGATTGGTTAGTCGTGCTACCCAGAAGTCACTGTCAGCCAAAGCAATGCTGCATATCACACCGCTCTAGGTAACCAGCATTACTTTCATGTCTCTGATATGACACTTGCTCTTGTTCAAAAAAATAAGACACTGAAAATGACATCAGAGGACTTTTATTGGTTATTAAAGAAATAATTCATGTAAAAATGCACTCAGGCACTTTCTCTAGTGAAAAATTGAATCCCCTGTTGTCCTCACAAATCAAAATCCATCTAAATACAAGTTTTCACTTGTAAACAGTGCTCGATCTGTGTGTATTTCTCTCCTGATGACCATTTCCATTTCACCTTTTTTTTTTTTTTTTTTTTACAAAGCAATAAGTGAACTATTCCATTATTAATAGACATACTGAGTTCGAATTCTGGCCTTTCTCGATCCCACACCCCACTTTGCTTTATGTCAGATTTAAACTGTCCTAAATCATAATAAATGCCAAAAATAAATCTTAAAAACAAACCAAAACCATAGACATACTGTAATACTTTCACAATGTTGGCCTTATAATAATTTTCTAGCATAACCTTTTAAAATGATATGAAAGGATTACATAATTTAATCTAAAGTCCATGTTTTTTTACCAAGCCAGATAATGCACAGTCAGCCGATCATTGTCTTAATATATGCCTGTTGTTCATTGTTAGTCATAATTAACCTCTCACACCTTAACAAGCCAAAACTCACTGGGAAGTATTGGCAGCATCTTTTAGTCAGGCCAGGGCATAGTGGATAGTTCAGGTTGAGGATGTTTTTGCTCAAGGGATTTTCCCTTTGACATAGGCGCTCCTTTCCTCTGAATGAGATCTGATTTACCGTCTTGTAAACACAAAGGAAGTAGTATTGAGAATGGTTTAACAAAGTCAATAAAAGCAGATATCATTCCTGGTATTGGGCGTGCATGTGGTCTCCCTTATGCACGCACCTAACACACTCACACACTAAAGCAAACACACACTTTTTTGCCTCGTGCTCCCCCTTTCTTCTGTTTTTCTGTTCTGGGCTGGAGAGAGCGATTACTTTTGCAGGCCTACCTGCAAGTTTGCTTTGAGTCTTTCTCTTTTTCATCTGGGTGCAGAAAAGTGGCCCCTGGTGTCCAAACAGCTGTGTAGACCTGGGAGGGAAAGAGGCTTGAAAAAGGGACGAGAAGAAAGAGAGGAAATTCAATGGACCTCAGGGACTCTCCTTTTCTGCCTCGTTCCCGCTCTTTCCCTCTTTCTCCAGCTCTCTCCTCTCCATTTCTCTCTTCACATCCCCCCTTTTCTCTCCCTCTCTGTCTTATTTAACTTGTCCTCTCCCTTTAACTTTTTGCTCTTCATCTCCTCCCATCTCTGCTTTTCCAACCTTTTTCGCTCTCTCTCCCTCTGTACCTAAAACAGCTTTAGGCCTCTGAAAGATGAGATAGAAATTATTTTTTAAATCCTAAACATTTTTGTCCCAGGTGCATCATCGATCGAACTCTCTACTGCGATTATGTTTCCAAGCTTTGAACTTCTTTGAAAACCCCTCCAGAAAGAGTTTGGGTATGGTGGTGGAAATCACATTTGCTTAAAACCTATATATATATATATGGTCTAAATATACATGAATAAAAAGGTCCTGGATTCTCTAAACTGTTGTCCATCTAATGTTGGGGGAGAGAGAGGGCCGAAATCTTCCTGGAAGCTAGATGGGGGTGTTACTTCCCACAACGGAATTCACTCTGGAGAGGGTCACCGCTACCCTGTCACTACCTGCTTTATCATCTTTCATCCCCCCAAAAAAGATGGAAAAGCCAAAGATGAAATGGTTCGCTTTTGACCCTAATACTTGGACTTTAAAATGCCTCTCTTTTTTTTGGGGGGGGGGGGGTCAGAATACTCCTAATGGTGAGAGACATATGGTGACTGATAGGAAATTTGAATCGGAGCTCTACTGATCTCTGTAGACTTGTGTTCCAATGGACCAGAAACACTCAGTGATAGCTGAATGACTACTGAAATCAACTGAAGACTAAAAGACTGTATGTAATCTTCACAAAACCCTGAACATTTGCTTGAGGATTCTAGGCAACTCAATAGATCAACTTCAACTGCTCAAATGTCAAGGAATCAGAATGATAAATGTTTATAACCCCCTGTTCATTTTAAAATGTCAAGATTTTTATTTTGCTGGCAATCCAGTGTGGACTTTTTTTTATTTCATATGCCAATTCCAAATTTGAAACACAGATCAGAAAAGCTGCAAAATATACATTCTGACTCACCTGCTTCTCCAGAAAAGTTGCAACACATCTCCAGAGATTCTACAGTGCAAAAGAGCAAGAGAGGGAGAAAGAACATGTATATGTGTGTGTGTGTGTGTGAGTGTGTGTACTTGCATGCAAAACAAAGCGAGAAAGCAGAAAGGGAGTCGGCTGGCCAGCGTTTCAGAGGGAACTCATCATGGAGAGGAGGAGAGGGGAAAAAAGGGCAGTGTTGAGAGCGGTAATGTTTGTTTAGTCCCCATCAAAGCCAGGCCTAATTATTTTACCATGCTGAGGTTTAGCCTGCTGCAGCCTCTGTCTCTTCAACCTTAACCTCACCCTCACTGCGTGAACCTTACTGTCCTCAAATCCTTCATTTGCTTCCTTAAAACAAAGGTTTTCAAAATGGGTCTAAATACACAAGTTTATTTCCCATTCAAAGAAATAAATAAGAATTAGTGTTAATATCTTCCTAGAAGCTAGATGGGGGTGTTAATAATAATAACTGTAAAACAGTAAAATTTAGGTACGTGAATAATAAAAGCGATCCAATTAAAACGTATCTTGCGATGTGATGTTCAAAGCAAAGTCCATCTTGAAACTTGATTGACAGTCAGAGTCTGATGAAGCAAGTTTCAGCAACACTGTTGTCAAAAGCAGACAAAACTTCCAAAGGAAATTATATGATCAGGAGATAATGTGGACTTTAATACATTTTAATTTACAGTTACACATTATAAGATGTCACAGCTCAGTAAGCAGTAACTGACCGTTGCGTTATCCTTGCTTTCATAGAAATTCATGAAACTAAGTAGGTAAACATTTATCTGCTAAACCTTATCTTCTCCTCTCTGCCCATCTAGGTTCACCTTCCTGCAGACTTTAGGTCAAACCCTGAACTAACTCACCTGAACATTCTTCACGAGGTCTTCCGGGTCACTACAAGGTAGGTGAGTTTGATCAAGATTGGGGCTAAACTCTGCAGAAATGTGGACCTCGAGAGCTAGAGTTGAGAACCTCTGTGCTAAACGGTTTGATATGTTAACATCCTTTTGATATCATTTTGACAGCATTGTCGGGAGCTGATGTGCAAAGTTTGGTGAAGATCTGACAAATGGCTTATATAGGAGTTCAAGGAGTTGTTAGGGCATAAAGCAAGGAAATCATTTTCATTCTATCAGCAGGTTTGTAAAATTATTAGCAAAAAATAGCACCACCTTTTGACCAATTTTCACAACAGTTGGTACACATACAATTTATAAAGTAACAGAAGTTAAGTCAGTCAGATTTGACTTTATATGCCACTAAAATTTGATTGGCAGCCATGTTTTAGCCTTTGATATTCCTATGAGAGTTAAAGTGGGGTTTTTCCTCTCTCAGTAGAGCTTGGCCGAGTTTTATAAAACATGGGACACACATGTATGTATGTATATATAGACACACATATACAAAAACTTTCATTTTGGATGCGATCATGATCAATCGTTTGACAGCATATAGGCTATATATATGTGTGTGTGTGTGTGTGTGTGTGTAAATAATTATCATCATCATACATTATAACTATTATAACATCATAACAATAATACATTGTAAAATTTTACATTACTCAGGTGGACCCCCAGAGGATTTTCTCTTAATGGTGTGTAGAAAATAGATGTCAACTCAACATACAGTGAATGATTTCCACATAATATTTTGCAAGTACTTCTATTTAGAACAATTAAATTTATATATATATATATGGCTTAAGAAAATATAAAGGCTGCTTTTATATTTTAAAAAGGGGGTCTCTCATCATATTTGGGTGTCCATGGAAACTAAACACTTAAAAGCCAACTCTAATATACTCCTTGATAGTCCAGCATTAGTAATACTTGGAATGTCATGATTCATTCATAGTCTTACATATGCTTTTATAGATAAAGAAAACATTCTTTATTGTTCAGATTTTTATACAGCCACTCTTGTTAAAGACAGACAGAAATGTTTGTAGGGTGAAATACGCAGAGATCTGACATGATAAATATTACCTGGTGGTTTTGGTTGGTATTTGGTATGACATTAGTTTGCTGGCATACCTAGTCCTCCAGATATCCCATGGTGCACCAGTCTCTCTACAATTGTAAAAGTCACTGTAAAAGTCAGCTATTGCATCATGGAAACAGGACTCCTCTCTCCCACAGCCAGCCTGGAGAACTAATCATCTGTCTGTCACAGAGGTGAAACTGTACATGAGTGTGTGTGTGGCAAGAGGGTTAAATATGACCCCATCTTGTGCTGTGACCCCCATCTGGGTGGGGGACAACCACAAGATCGTTAGAGGATCACAAACCCTACAGAACCACGTTCCTTTGACCCCATCTTCATTCCATCTTTGAAATTCTTCATCTCAAACAGACCACACCTGCAATGTCTTTAACATTATGAATCTCCTAAAGCTTAAACACAAATTGACATATATAGTTTGAATCGCCAAGAACCATGGGTTCAGCCAAAAATCATCTTTACTGCTTACTGAGAACGAATAAATAAACAGCAAATTGACTTTTTTCTATAATGTCCATAATGTAAATTACTTTTAATGTTCATATGAACAAAAATGTAATTTTTTGAAAAAATAACCCATCTCTGTGAGTCTAATTATATAATGCAAGTGCATAGGTCCTTCAAAGCCGACAGTGCAAAAACCACTCAAAACAAACATAATGGTAATCCATATGATTCCAGTTGATAAATAAATATTGTCTAGTGAAAAATAGCTTTGATTTTCATTTTTTAAGCATCAACTTGGAGGGCTCCCTCCACTCGAATTGTATGGAATCAGAAAGATGAATTATTTATTTTAAAAATCTCAGTTCATTTGCATAAAGAAGGTATACACTTGGGATAACATGAGGATGATGAGATCATTTTCATTTTCACTTCACGGCCAACAAACCTTTAAACTTTAACTGTCAAACTAGCTTCTTGTCTCTAAAAAAGATTCTGAATTTCAGTTTGTTTTAATTAGAAATCTGTTCATTTTAATGCTTAGAATTAAGAGTAATTCTAAAATTCATAACCCTGCAGCCTCCAGAGTTTAGTACTAAACCCATTACATGTAAATATACTTTTTTTGTGTGTGTGTGTGCCGGGTCAGTCTCAATAGTCTGGAATGCTTTCGAGAACATTCTGAGGGACACATTAGAACATGAGACTTGAACATTCCAGAAGCATTTCTGTCCCTCTTCAGGCGTCCATCATCTCCATTATCTGTACACATACACAGTCGCTCTGTAGCACCAGTTTGGGACTGTGATGTGTTAATCACCTAAGAATGCTTGCATGTACACACACACACACACACACAGGAACACTGTTATATGGGTCACCAAAAACACAATAACAGCGATTTACAGATGGTGTAATAATAATCCTAATAATTGTAGAATTATATAGATAACAACATTTATTTGTTTATGTAATTTATAGAAATTTGTATTAATTATAAAATAAATCATTGTATAATAATAATACCGCTAATCATTTGACGTTATCAGAGAAACAGCATAATCCTTAAATAACAGAACATATCATTCTGTGTGCAGTAATCAGATTTTTTTTTCCCCAGCAAAAATACCTAACTGTATGAAAAATAAGACTTGGCTCTCCAGGGTTTCCTGTGGATGAAATGTCTGGAGTCACAGGAAGCTTAGACAGGTATGAAAAACATGCTGTGCCATACAGGAGAGATAAGACAGAGCTGGAATTCCATGGCAAGTTTTTCGAGTGTTGAAAGCACCTGACTGGTATGTGCTGGTACTCTTGACAGTGGATGGGTGGGGGATTTGGGGAGATGGGGTGTGTGTGTGTGTGTGTGTTAGGGACCAAGGGCGGATGGACTGATGTAAGTGATAAGGGCTCAGTGGAAACTCGACACAATCTGTCAGTGACAGTGTGTGCTTGCATGTCTCTGGTGGAACTGAGAGGAGTGTCAATCGATCAAACACTCTCTGTATCTGCCGCTCTGTCACTCAAAGCCCAGCAGGTCACGTGATTGGATCCTCCACCCTAATCTCTGAGTGATGTCACCTGAGGTCTTGGAAGATGTGGTGAAGTCGGTGGTTTTGTAAAGACTGAGTTAGTTGTTTTTGTGTTTTTAAGCAAAATGCTTTTAAAATATAATAGATAATTACAGTTCTATTTCTTGGAAGTAACGTTTTTTGTTGTTGTTTTTTTTTTTTTGCTTTTTAAGGTTTTTAAACTGCTGATGTATATATTTAGCTTCAGGTTCATACATCTACTCTACGGTCATAATTTCAACTGGCTTCAGTTTAAATTAAATGTGAACAATATTAGCCAATTATTTATTTTTACAGACAACATACTGTATTTACAGCATGGCACCTTTTCTCAGACAGTACAAAAATCATCGTAATACATGGAAATGTATAGGAAATCTGCCTTTATTTTTACAAAGGTGGTCCTTGACATGTGTATCATCGCATTGAAGACCCCTATTCTATATCATACAGAAAATGTTTTAGAAAATTGTGGTCATATTTATGTCCTGCTGCGCCCTCTGCTGTCTTTTCCTGCACATGTCAGACTGAATGTCTTTGCTCATTACACACACTACATATTTATAAAGTCGGTCTTGTTGTTAACAATATCTTACAGCACATTGCTTTTTCAGATATTTGATTTGCTTTACCAATGTTTGGTTATCATTATTTTGATAACATGTTTATTTAATAAATTACATGTTAATTTACTACTATTATGTGTACCCCATAAAGGCAAATAAAATATATTTCTGGAATAAAACTACTAATGTAGCCAAGAACATACCCCCTTACATAAATAAGGGAGACAACTGTATAAACAATATGGCTTAAGGAAAATACAATCCATTGAGATTGGCTACATTATAGCTTTCATAAGGCTGCAGATCAAACTACTGAAGGGACAGTTCACCAAACTTCAACAACATCTTCATCAACAACAATAATACTTTTAGCCATGTTATATATGACAGGTCACAGATTTCAACAGGTAGGAGGAATAGAAATCCTCTTTCTTTGTATAAACCATATAAGAAGCACTTGACAAGATCTTTGGTTATTTGTCATTTAGCTCATGGATTCTTATTTAAAGTGATTTCCAGAACATGAACAATTTACCTGCAATGCAACCAGAAATTTTTAGAATAAAAAAGACTATTATTTTCTATAAAAGTACACTGATGTTCAAATATTTGGAGTGAGTGAGGTATTCAGTTAATGTTTTTAAAGAAATTAATGCATTAATTCAGCAAGGATGCATTGAATTGATCAAAAGTAACAGTAAAGACAAAAAAAACTATTTCAAATAAATGCTGTTTATTTGAACATTCTAATCATTAAAGAATGATCAATCAACATAGTAAAAATAAATGGTGATAGTAAAATAATAGTAAAAATCAGCATATTAGAATGATTTCTGAAAGACTAGAGTTATGCAGCTGAAAATTCAGCTTTTCACCATAAATTATATTTTACAACAGGTAAAATAGAAAATAACATTTAACATTATTATTGTTTTTACTGTATTTTAGCTCAAGTTAATACAGCCTTTGGTCAGCAGTTTCAAAAACATAACAAAATCTTACCAACCCCAAATTTCTGAACTGTACTGTAGTCCATGACATGTGCTCTATATTCTTAGCCTTCCGAAGGCGTACAAAAGCTTTGTGTGAGGAACAAACCAAAACTGAAGCTCAAATTTGAATGTGCTGCAATCTTTCTCGAGAAAAATGCAATTAATGACATTATAAAATGAATAGGAGAGTTCTGAACTCTCAAATATCTATTGTACAGATATGATAGTTGGTTACTAGTCGAGCAATAACATGAGATGTTGTTTATTTCTATCTATTTTTAGTCTGTTTATTACACAAACTATTGCATGGCTTCAGAAGACTTCAAATATACTTGTCATATGGGCTACTTTCTTTTGTAAGTGATTTAATGACAAGATAATTCATGAAAACATCACATCTTCGCAGTGCACAGAAGAGTGGTTTATAGCACCAGAACACAGCATACAAACAATACTGCCCTCTTTCTTCACCACTATTTCTCTGTCCTATCAATTTCGTCCACATCTCCAGGCACCAGTGCACCATACCCATTCATTTTTTTGAGGCCGAGTTGGTCAGTGATAGCCAGCGGCATGTTTTCAATATCACAAGCATTTCTTGAAGCGAACATTTGACTGATCTCAACAAAGGTTTTGTTCTTTGTTTCAGGGATGATGAAGAAAACGTAGGCTGCCACCCCCACACAAACACCACAGAACACCAGATAACAGAACGCACCAGCTGACATCTGGAAATTCAACCAAAATCTGACATTAAAAGTCCAGTTTAATGTGAACATAAACAATTAGTGTGATGACAATATCATTTGTGAAGTGACTTTGTAGTTTTTTGGACATTTTATACATGTCTATCTTCTATATTTACTTGAACTAGCAACATGGATTGACAAAAACAGACTTACCTGAAGGAATGGGAAGACAAATCCAACAGTGAAGTTTGATATCCAGTTCAGAAATCCTCCTACAATATAGGCAGAAGGTCGATGGGACTGTTTAAAGAGTTCTCCTGTCATGAGAAATGGGACACCAGCTGTGCAGGAACAAAAATATAAGAGCATTAAAGACACATTAATATGATGTATTTTAATTCATTTATAAAATCAACAGTGCTATATGATAAGTTATGTAGCATGTAGGCCTACATGATTCAAAGCATTTTTTCTCCACTATAAAAAAGTGTTCACCAGCAGGTGGCACTAGTCTATCAAATTAAATGCTTTATGGTGGCAAACCTTGGCTTTTTTTTTTTTTTAAATGAGTAATTCTGTGACTTATGTCACATGTGACTTATTTAGACCGTTATAAATAGAAAGGGCAACATTTAAGAGTTTAATATAGCTAAAGGCATGAAAATGACTGAGTTCAGTGACACCCTCACCAGGCCCAATGCAGAATCCTGCGATGATTCCAACCACACAGGCCACACTGACATACCGCATGAAGGGTACGTGAGCCTAACACAGACAAAACAACCACAGATCAATACAGTTATCCAAAATCTTACTGCCACCTTTTGAATGCTATAATCAAAACATTTACACACATAAATGAAAGATAAGTCTTGTATATACAGCCAGGGTAGTTTTAGGCTCACTCAAAACCATGGAAATAATGAGAGTACAGACTTTATAAAACCAGTCTATAAGTTTATGAACAGAATTATCTTCTGCTCACCAAACCTGCATTTATTTCAATGTAAATTAAATGTAATTTATTTATGTGACCAAAGAAATTATTTCTGCATTATTTCTTCTGTCTTCAGTGTCACGTGATCCTTCATAAATCTTTTTAATATATTGATTTGCTCTTCAGGCTACATTTATTATTATTATGATTATTATTATTATTATTTCTCAATATTTAAAACAGTTGCGTACATTTTTTCAGGATTGTTTGATGAATAGAAAGATCCAAGGATGAGAATTTATCTGAAATAAAAAGCTTTTGTAACATTATACACTATACATACACACTGTAGTATAAATAAACACTATATATACACTATATATAGATAATAATAATAATAAAAATAATGATTCTTTGGGCTGCAAATCAGAATATTAGATTGATTCCTGAAGGATCACGTGACTGGAGTAATAAGTAATTAAAGAAAATCCTTTTATTTAATAGAATAAATTATATTTTAAATTATAATTAATTAGAAAGCCGTTTATATTTTAAACATAAAAATATATATCACAACATTACTGTTTTTGCTGTACTTTAGATCAAATAAATGCAGGTTTCGTGCAGAAGTAAGAGACTTGCTGTTCAAAACTTTTGGGACAATAATGTTCTTGAAGTTATTAAGAGTAAGAAAATCTGTTCAAAATTAGCAAGTAAATATGGTCTTCTTATTTACCTGTAATAGCAGAGAGAAAGTGATTCCAGCGCAGCACACACCCATAAAGCTGAAGCCACCAATCATCAGAGGCCTCCTACCCACACGCTCAATGGCAAAGCACTGGAAAACATCCAGAGAATAAAAAGATTATGAATTTCTCACGGTCTTACATAGGAGATGTCTATATTTGCCATTCTAGAGCGTTTTACTCATTTTGTGAGTTATATTTAGTTTTTACTGCCGCTACAGAATCAACCTGAACGTGTGCACACAAGAATCACAATTGCAGGAGTCAATGAAACATGGTTTACCAGTATTTAAGGTATGCCTTTGGTGGCAGTCATTGTGCTCTCACCCCTATGAGTCCAGCGATGACCTCTATGGCTCCAGTGCCCACGGTGGTGTACTGAATCTGATGAGCAGCGATACCCGCATTCTCAAAGATGGCATTGGTGTAGAACCAAATCTAGAGATTGAAACCATTTTATTATCTCAAATAACGTTATAGCCATTTAACGTTCGTCATAAACAGTTTTCACGACTAAAAACACACACCGCATCAATTCCAGACAGCTGCATCCCGGCATTGACCACAAGGACTGTAACAAGCTGCCAGCGAACAGACGGATCCCTGATGAGCTGCATTACTGAGACAGTCTGTACTGAAGACAAAGAGCGCTGCTCTTCCTGCATCTCCTCCACCTCAGCTTGGATGTTACTTTTGGGACGGTACCACTTCAGTGCTGCAAAGAGGAATCAGAATCTGATCATTCGAAAACTTTTATCAGATCACTCCAAAACAGCAGAGAATCAAAAAAGCTGAATACTCTCCAATTGTATAAAGTTCCCTTTTTTTTAATGTTTTAATTTGAAGTATATTTGAAATCATTTTAATAATCTTTTGTTTATTGCTTTAATGCACATTTATTTTGACTAACATGTTAAAGTGACATGAAGTAGCCTTCTTGATTATAATTTTACAATTAGTGTTATTCAATATTACATTTACAGTTATTTTTTAAATTGAAATTTCATTTGTGACAAAAGTGTTATTACAAATATATTTAAATACATGACTTAAGTTTTAATAGAAATGCCATAAATGCTTGTCAAGAAATTTTAGCAGTGCACTTTAACAATTTTTTTAAAACAAACTATAATTACATTTTCATTCAGTGTGGAAAACGTCACATTTGCTCGCATTTAGTAAAGTCTTTAAAGAATATTATGATGTAATAAATAAACATACTTTTTGATGATATGATAAAAATGTGGTTCTTTTTCTCAAGGACCCTAAAAATTCAAAATGGAGTATTTTATTAATATTGTGTCTCTCACCTTGCTCATTTTTTAAAAGCAGAATAGTGTCGGGGTCCTGTTACCTTTTTTATTATTCTTAGTAGTGACAGGATCCTGACATTAATGTGGTGTTGTGTGTCTTGTCCTTGTGTAAGCACAGATTTGGGGTTGTTCTCTGACCGTGCGCTCTTATGTGTCAGAATCTTGACATCCAAGCTTTGTGAATTTGTGTTTGCATGTCGTGCAATGATTTTTTTTTTTTTTTTTTTTGTGAGTGCAAGGCAGATGATGATTTGTTTACCATAATTTCTTCTGTCTTGTAGTTGTGTAATCCTTCAAGAACATGCGCTTACATTTAAATTATACAAATATGTAATGATTCTGTATGGAAATGATTTAATATTTCTGCTGCTCTCCTCTAATCCTGCCTCACATTCTTTGCTGCAGTCAATGAGTTCTCCTGGTAGCTGCTGTATGACCGATGGGCCTTTGTAGTGTCGGCTTCTGAAGCCTGAGATCACAGTATAACCAATAACAGCTTATGAGAGTCTGCAGGTCTGGCCACTAATCCCTCCAACACAATTCAATCAACCTTAATGCAGCGAACATTCAGAAAATTTTCTAGATTTTTCTAGTTGCAAAACAGAAACACATTTTTTTTCTAGCGAAAAATAAATATAACAATTTGTATTTGCAATACATTTACTTCATGCTTAGTATATTTTAAATACATTTACATAGTTATGTACTTAAAAAAACCCTTTAAAGTTTGCTTAATTGGAACAACAAATTTTATACTTAATGTATTGTAATTGTGCAGAAGTAATGCTGAAGTCCAACTAATGACAAACTGAAGTTCATTTGACTGTAAATGTGGAACTATTGCAAGTACACACAGACTCATCATCCTCATCAGTATTGACACTAAAACATATTTTAGGCTTAATATTAAGAAATGTGCATTGTGCACAAGTAGTACTCAAAATAAAGTTTATTAACATGTCTATGTCTGTAAGTCTTGAGCAATATGTCAGTAATAGATTTATATTAGGTTGTCTTAACTACTATGTACTTACATTTAAATTAATAATTTCATACAGTGCACTTATTGTGTATATACATGTTTTAACATTGTACTTATATGTCTTTAAAAATACCTATATGTAGTTACAGCTGTAATAAATTTCTGTAATTACATTTTTAATTACACTGTTGACCCATCCCTTACACCTTATCCTACCCTTAAACCTACCCATACCATCAAACCTGTCCCTAACCTTACCCGTATCCTACCTCAATAGCAGCAAGTGTTTTGCTATTCAGTATGAACATAAGTACATTGTACTTATTTTTTGATGTAAGTACATAGTAGTCTTAAGGTCACCTAATATCTAAAATTTGACTATACTTAGTATGTAATAAATGCATTTTAAACATATATATATATATATTTTTTTTTTTTTCCCTAGGGTTTATGCACCAGATAATTCAGTGCTCACTCTTTTCCATAGAATTACAATGAATGATAAAAGATTTTCAAAGAAACAAAATCACCATAACTGTATAATAGTCCATACATTGGTCCATGCAATTTATATAAGTGGTATATAAGTTTTCTGAAGTTATGCAATTGCTCTGTGTGAAGCAAAATGTTGCTATGTCCTGATCATCTTTAGGGTACCACTTAATAAAGGCTGTAATATGGATTTGGAACAGCATGATGGTTAATAAAATTGTTATTTTTGGATGAATATAAGTCTGTACCTGTGATCGTGGCATGAATGTTCCGTTTTTCCATCAACAGATATCTTGGACTCTCTGGGAACCATGGCAACAGCATGAGCTGTATAAATGTAGGCACCACAACCAGAGAGAGGAACAGAGGCCAGTGCTCTTCCTGTGTGGAACAACCAAATGATAATGATAAGAAGACCTAACAAGACTGGAAGTAAAGCAGTAACTCAACATGCTGCTAAAACAAAAGTTATAAATCTATGATACTCATAACAGAGAAAGACAATCTTATATTATAAAATAAAATGGAAGGGAACCACCTTGCCCAAGAGTTCATGGAGTCCCAGAATCTGAGCGATAAACACTCCTATGCAGATGAAGATGCTGGGCACGAGTCCTAGGAAGCCCCGTAGATTCTTTGGAGCAATTTCTCCCAAATACATTGGCACTACGCTGAGAGCAATCCCTGAAGAAGCACAAAAGAGAAGCACTTTTCAGTACAGTAGTTTAAGAGAAAATTAAAAGTAGACATATTTCTATATATTTACTAAAACTGTTAAATGTATCACACTGTTCATATAAAAAAAAGAAAATAAAAAACTGAGACAACCATTAAAAAAAATCTTATTTAAGTCCCACAGAAAAAAAAAAAAAGTCATGTTATGGAAATTACATTATGAGTAACCTTCCATATTAAATTAACCCAATAACCTGAGTGTATCCCTATAATGAAGCGCCCAATGATGATCATCTCTGGAGATCCACATAACCGGCTGAAGCCCATCAGCACTCCGGCGATAAACACCAGAACTGTGCTGTGTACCAGTGTCCCTCTTCTACAAATTAGAAAGATGCACAAAGCATTTAAGTAGCTATTGAACTTTGGCCAGATGATACAATGAGTCAACATTTCAGAAACTACTCCTATTAAGTTTAATAGAGGGGAATAAGCTCCGTACTTTACCTCCCAAATCTGGTAACCTGCATTCCCACTGTGAGAGAGCCCACCAGGCCTCCAATGGCAAATATAGACACAGTGACTGAATAAATAAGTGTGAGAGTCTCTTTATCCACTCCTGACCCATTCCGCCTCACAATGGTTTGGTTATAAAAGTCCTTTATGTACTGTGTGAAGAACAAATGCACATTAACCGTCATGCTTAAACACTTATTTGTTAGGCAGCGATATGAGAATCAATTATCTAAAATTTTAAACTGACTTAAATCACAACAGTTCAACACCCCCAAATCATCTGGATTAAATCAAGTAGGTGATTCAATCCAGCTGCATAAAAAAAGAGTTATGTGAGGCTATTTGAAAAATCTTGTTTGTGGTGTCACCCACCTCTGCAGGAGAATTAACAACAGCCAGGTTATAACCATACAGCATAGAGCTCCCAAAGGAGGAGAGGAACGCTACTGCCAATAGGGATGAGGTTAGATGCTGGAGAAACAAGTGACAGACAAGCATGAGTCAGGCAGCCGTTTATAATAACATACATCCATAAGATATGCGGCACATTACATTGTTTATGACATAAAGCTGATTTTATAAGGAAGCTGTTTTGGCTTAAAAAACTACATGGATACAAACAATCTTTTCTTTAATCATAAATCAGGTTTATAAGCAGCTTTGGGTGTTCA
The DNA here is from genome assembly GCA_032359235.1 of Enteromius mattozi. Lineage (NCBI taxonomy): Eukaryota > Metazoa > Chordata > Actinopteri > Cypriniformes > Cyprinidae > Enteromius > Enteromius mattozi. Next base: position 1,476,134 of record JAUMHE010000001.1, on the reverse strand, counting down.
ACACTGGTTATACAGGCACAGGGACATCGTGATCGGGGGAAACGGGAAACTGTGTGCATAGGTCCCAGAGGTTTAGAGGGGCCAACAAAGATGTCCTTGGAGCAGGCTAGGGTGAGATCTAATACAAATCTGTGCAAAAGACACAGAATCCCTAGCAATGCCACTATATGAACAGAATGAGTAAATTATTTTATGAGTAGATTAAATATTTGCTTCAATACACACTGAAATCAACATGCACAATCACACTTTAAGCACAAATGTTATATTGTTTATAAACCGTAAACTGAGTCTAAAGTATTAGACTCTGGCACTGATCCATTCAGCATGTGACTGCATTAGCGTGCAAGTGAACCATGACTAGATCTGGCATGAGTGTTCACTGCCCAGGCAAACTGAGTTACAGTAATTACCCTGCACATGTACAAAATCACTATCATCACCTGCCAAATGTGGCAAAGCAGTGAAATAAAACAAACTCTCAGTTAAGAAGAAGTGGAAAACTCAAAGTACGAAGGGAGAGATTAGGGAGAGAAAAAGAGCAAAAATGATAATAAACGGTAATTCCTTTTTTATGTTTTACAAACCATCTTAACTTTGTTATATTGTACAAAGAATTAATAATGCATGGAGATTATTCTATTCTATGTTCTCAAATGTATTATTTTGAGAGCAACTTTTTTTTAAATAAAAACAGTAAAATTATAGTAAAAACATATAGAATCTGAGCTTAAAAAACAACTCAAAATGTTCTGGGTGGGACTACAATAAGAGAACACAGGGCTCTCAGAAAGAAAGCTTTCTCTGCAGCAGGCACAAGATGTTCACAAGATGCAGTAAAAAAGTAAAAACCTAATTTTTTTCATTATATAAAGAAATTACGCAATAATGTGGAAACTTTTCAAGACAGGCCTACAAAGAGCTCAGGATTGATGACATGTCATTATACTGTCATTTAAAATGTGATTACATCATTCGTTCTCAATGAGAACGCTTGCTAAAACTGCTTTGCATTTATAAACATGACACTAAAGCTTGAAGAAGCAAGATAAAGGCATCATGTTATTTAATGTTTGTTTGTTGAAATTAATACCAAATAAAAGACACTTTGGACTGCTGCCTTTGAACATATAAGTATCATAATTTAATTAACAGAAGCTGTAATAAACACTCTAATATTGCTGCCTTGCTGGGCTTCCTTCACATAAGGGTGAAAAAAGAACACAGGTTCATGAGCCATTCTAACATGCAGATTGGATAGGGACAATCTTACACGCGCACACACACACACACACACACACACAGGTTTTAGTTTGGAAATATACTATAAAATGAATAGCTAAAAAAATACAATGAATTAAGTTTAGATTAGTTGCGCTTTAAAAGAGATTACAAGTTAAACTGCAGATTTACAGACAATTACGAGAACAAAATACAAAAAAAGAGATGAGTCAAATTCTTCCTGTAAACTAGATTTTAACATATGCACAACATGAATTGTGATAGCCTTTTCATCTATAGTTTTATAATGTTTCAAATATTTTCTCCTTCTCAAAACTCTTGGTTGTGTCAAAAATTCAAGAATTCATTAAACGCATATTATTATTAAATCCTAATATGCAAAATAAATTAGATCTACTTACCCCTCTACTTTTCCCATTAGGTTCTATCAAAACCTCTTCTGCCATCTATGAGCACCAAAGAAATTGGCTCCCTGGTTAAAATTGGAATGAGAGCGGGTATTGTTTTTTTCCTTAAAACGTTATACCACCAGCATTCCAGTGCAGGCTATTTTTGACTGAATAAAGACTGAATGTTGCACATTTAATAAGGAGGAGGGAGAGTGTATATCGTTCAACCAACCGCTGCTTGCTGTCAAATGAAGTTCCTCCTACAAGCATTTCTCACCATTTTGAAAGGTCAAAATGCGAGACTGACACTGTCACATGATAACAACCCCCGTGATTTAACTCTTTGTTCAAATTAACTGGATTTTCACTGCGCGAGTGAACACTTGCTTGTCCTGGGTTACACAAAATATTATATGTTTGCATGTGTGTGTGTGTGTCTGTATGTGCGCAATGTCAAAATGAGGTAATATATACTTATCAGTTGTAAATCAACTTTTAGTGAACTGTTTGTGTATTTAGTATATGTTATAGTCTATTACCTTTATAGTCTATAGGTTAAGTGCAACCAGATAACAGAAAACCAGTGTCCTCTTACTGTCTCTGTTCTATAGACAGATGGCAGATACGCCTAAGGGTTACGCTTCATGAAGACGTCAGTGTGATGAAATTGAACCTCCTGATCACATATATTCCCAGCATTTCATCATGCTCATCAAACACTGAAATCTACACATCGGCTGTAACTGAACTGCACAATTTTACATTTGTAAATGTCTTGCCGTGCAAATTATCACTGCTATTTCAGCACTCACGTGAAACTACACTGCAAGCCTTAAAACATTAGTTATGGTTTAGTGACCTTAGCCTTGCATCAGGCCCTCAAGGACTTAAAGGGACAGTTTACCATCATTTCTTCACCCTCATGTCATTCCAAACCTGAATTACTTTCTTTCTTCTATGGAACATAAGACAACATATTTTCATTTTCATATTTTCTCAAAACTGTTAAGTTACCAACATTCCTCAAAATAGCCTCTTTTGTGTTCTGAAGAAGAAAAAAATCATGAGTAAATGATGACAAAATTTCCATACGGGGGTGAATGACCCCTTTTAAGAAGACTGACAAAGTATGCGTACCACATACACTCATTTCAAAAGAAAAATGACTTGCAATATCAATCCATAAAATATCATGTGCTCTGCCTAAATATATATTAAATATATTTGTTTTCCCTCAGTTTCATAAATTCTCCAGTTGCTCAGCCTTGTGACTAACCTTTAGTTAAATGTTGAAATAATAGTTCTGTGTTTGTGTTTCTTTCGGCACTGTACTACCTCCCTCTGGCATTTTTACTTTTTTTTTTTGGTCCCCTCTCTTCTCACATGAGTATGAGAAGATGCTCCCACACAAAAACGAATTGAATAATTACAGAAATAACATGTATACATACATATACAGATGAAAAGCTGATTCTAGATCAGAGAGTGACGTCTGCTGACAGACCTGGCAGCCGTCTTGTCTACATGTGCTTTTCTGAGTGTTCTCGTGGTCATATGCCTCTCAGCATGAAGTCCATAGCATCAGAACATTTTTTGTGAAGAATCAATTATTGTCTCACATTGGAGGTTATTCACTCTTTTCTACTCTACTCTCGTCACTCATTCATCTAAGTATTTGTGAAACTAAACGGTAAATTGAACTGTTAGACTGCACCAGGGTACATGAACACGTGGAGAAACTAACTACAGTGCTTACTTTTAAGTGTTTAATTTCAACATGCTGTTTCAATAACATGCATCGCATGGAACATATACATTTCTGACACTGTAAATTTACATATTGAAGGTTTACACAGACGTATCCTGTGATTTCTTTTATTTTTGAGTCACAGGGTTTTGGAACGTTTGGTGAAACTAGTCATACTATTTTTGGTAGTCTCATTAAAGTGTGGAGATGTAGATGTGCATGTTCCAAAAAAAAAGAAAAAAACTAAAAAAGTTGATAGTAAATAATAAAGTAGTTTTATAATAGTTAAAAAATGTATAATAATAAAACTAAAATAAAAAATGTTTCTTCATATGAAACGATTTTAAGAAATTTAGCATCCATTTCTTGTTTAACAATGGATCCTCTGCAGTGAATGGGTGCCCTCCAAACATCCCAATAATCCACAGGTAATCCACACGACTCCAGTCCATTAATGAACATCTTGTGCAGTAAAATATCCATGTTTCATTCATCAAGACATTTTAACCTTAAACCAATATGGTGCACAATTCATGTTTCTGACTTTTTTATGGAGCTTTTTCTTAGATTCTCCCATTAGGATACTCTTCAAATCCCTTGGTATTCCATATTAAAAAAAAAGTCATATTAGCTTGAAACTAAATTAGAGTGGATCGCATGCATCACCTGCATTCTTTTACATTATCTCATTGACAAAAACTGATAAATTCATCCTAGTTTTAGGCCATTTCTATGATGTTTTAGTCTTTTGATCTGGACATATTCAGTGTAGACTGCTATACTACAGAATGAATATTGTACAAACTGTTGTATACTGTTGTAAATTGTTTAATAGGGGATCATTCTGGCACTAGTCTTATTCCATTCATATTTTCAAATTATGGGAAAAATTGGAAAAATAAAGCCATAATGGAATAACCAAAAAATTAAGACACCCTTTTAGTTAACATAAGAATTAAGAGTGCAAGTAGTCAGGTACTGCAAATCAAACGCTTTTGATTAACTGATCATCAGCAAGTAGCAGATGTTGCTGGTCTGGAGCCTTCAGGTGTGTGATAACACTATGACAAGGAGGTAACTGTCACGACTGGTGTGTGGAGAAGAAGTGCAGGAGTCGCAAGTTTAAATAAACAAAGACTTTACTCATAAATCCAA
>JAUMHE010000001.1:1454328-1466376 GCA_032359235.1 Enteromius mattozi | reverse complement strand
TTTAGTAACACCTTCAAAAGTATTCTTTAACATCTGAAAAAAAAAAGTATATATGTATATATATATATATATATATAAAACTCTTTAGACAAAACGGTATAGGATTTTAATATTGACCATGTATCATTATTAAAAACCAATCTTTGTTGTATTTTGCTGTAAGGAAGTTTAAATATTTCATTTGAAGGTGAAGAATAGGATTTTTGCAGTGTGGCAAATTTATACAGTCAGATTTTCCCCTTTATCCTTGAAGCTGAGAACAAATCCATACATTCTAATCTAACGAAGGACATTCAAAGTAGCTCCCCAAAACCCACATCCATCTTCAGGAAAACAGGACACTGGTGTTTTGGCAGAGCTTGAGTTATGACACCAAGCGTCAGTGGCTGCATCAAACTCCATTCTCTTCTGAAGGACCTTTGTGGAAATGGCATGATTAATCCATCAGGGGACGTGGCTATGCAGGGTGTATGCATGGCAGGGGGAATTAAATTACAGGGCTGTTGCAGGGACCATCCCAGCACAGTGCATTTGAAAGTGTGGCAGCTTTAGCTGATGGATGTCGCTGGTCTTAATAGGCTGGTGGTGTGTGAATTGAGGCATTGACTCCCTCCCACTCTGCGTCCTGTACATTGGTGTTAAGGTTGACATGGGGGATAAGAGAAAATAAAACATGAATTTGAGTAGATAAGTATGCAAATGTGATTTGTCTCAAGGTCTTATAAACATATGATGACAATTTCATTGCATATCAATATAGCAGGTGTATTGATTGAGAGAACAGCATCATTTAAGAACGTCTCAGAGGAATCAATAAGCATGTGTATGTCCACAGTAAATTGTACTATTTTAGATTACATACACATGATTGTCTCTCTCTATACAGTACGGTCTGTGGTTGAACATATTGATTGCAGTTGTGCAAAGGCATCGGATGTACATTATAACAAATGTTCTCTTTGCATTATAATAGAGGAGCGACAAATGTGCCCGATCGATGAAGAGAAGGTCAGGGAATGGACTCTGGCTGCAGCTCTAATAGAGAAGTCAATGAGGAACTGCTGTAATCACTGTAGTGAATTCAATAAAGGAATGTGGAACTGAGGGATGCAGGCAGTTACTGCCAATTACTTAAAGGTAACAAGAAAACATCAGTGTTAAATTCCTCCTGAAATGCATAAAATTACTTTTAACGGAGCTGTTGCCATTAATTAACAGCAAGTTTTATGTCGGTGAATGCAAAGTTGTAACATGAGAAAACAGAACAGCTCATGAACGTCTGACAGGTTGCAGCGAATATGAGAAATCAACAATATAGCACGAAAACAGAGGTGAACTCCTAAACCATGCATATACTTTATAGTGGGCATTTTAAAAATGTTATTGTAAAAATATTGGCAGATAACATTGTGTGTATATATAAGATTTTCTGACTGACTGGAGGACTACACTTTTTGTGAAATGTCACTAAACCCAAGCGGCAGACTGTAAGTGTCAATGAAACGGGGTACTTAAGAGACTCTGGTGTACCAGGGATATATCAAGACGCCTCTGAGAAGTGTATTTTGATAATTGAGATTAATGTCTCTGTGCCTCAAGAGACACCATAAGTGTTTATTCTCAGATTAGCGGTGGTAAATGTTGAGAACCCTTACCAACCATATGAATCTGCATTCATGAGCACTTTGGGGTTTTTGCAAATAACAAATAGTCATTGACATTTCATTTTAATTATTTCCATTTTCTAAATCCTTCACAATAGATGGCAGTATAAGCTTTACATCCTGTCTCTTTGTTTGCTCTGCCTCATAAACGTAACAAAAAGTATTCTTCTTTAAGCAGTAAGTAGCCTATATGTTTTTTTCCCCTTCATTAGACTTAAAAAGTCAACCGCACAGTTTTATTCTCTTTCTCTGTGTTGACCAGTCATATGCTGATACTCGTAATGTCCATAAGGGGATGATGTATAATTGCTTTAATCATTTCTTATTCAAATTTTCACCGTGCTTTCTAAGGCATATCAATTTTGTTAATACCATGTAATTAAAATATGTCAGTGCACTACAACGCTCGGGCTGTATTAATGACCGTGAAAATTGTTTTAATTAAATAGCCAATTATAGTAAAGCCCCAACCATGAGAATTGACATTTAAATGAGCTTTATTTAAATTGCTTTCAATATTGTTTCATCAGAATTTCTCACGCGGCGAATTAATCACTTGCCCATGTGCATGTACAAAGCGCCATTAACTATTGAAGTGCTGTTATTATTCATTTCATTTCAAGCATGAATTCATACAATATACTGCTGTCCTTCCATAAACTTTGTAACCTTTCCAACTTACATAACATAACCAACTTAACAGTCAGTGGCTTAAAAAGGCACAGTTAACTTGCAGTCTGTTGTTCAGTTTGTTTATCTTTACTGTGAGTGTTATAAAGGGTCCCTTGCTCAACGCCAGCAATAGCATGAGTTCCTGTGAAGTTCATTGTTTTAGGTCTACCTGCTCTGAAAGAAAGGAACGCACGTGCGCGCTGTGTCTCTTCCAAACTCTTTGTTTCTTGGCTCCTCCTCCGGACCACAATGTGACAGATTCAACTCGTCCGAGCACCAGCGCAGCTCTTCACTTATTCCCACTGTCACTATCACGCTTTGATCGATGTCGTGACGCACAGACAACATCTCGTTTATCCCCCCCCGTTCCAGGCTGATTTTACTTTTCGAGTTGTTTTTGTTGTTGTTTTAGTAATTCTTCCGTGATCCGTTACTTTTGTCCGAACACTTTCAAGACATTTACTCAAGTGTTGAACATGGCCACACCGGCTGCGCTGCTGCCCGCAACACTGATGGCCCACGCGCCTCCGATGTCGGTCGCCGCGGCGGTTAACTCCTCGACCCCGGCGACCCTCTCGCCCTCACCGTCCGTCACTCCATCCGGACCGAGCCTCTTCAGATCGGAACTGCTCTCCTCCGCGAGCCCGGGCATCCCCATCGGAAGTCTCCCGCACAAACCAGTGTACTCCACTCCTTCTCCGGTAGAAAACACCCCTCAAAACAACGAGTGTAAAATGGTCGAGGTCCGAGGCGCAAAGCTCGCTTCGTTCACGGTCAACGGCAACGAGCTCATCTGCCTCCCGCAGGCGTTTGACCTCTTTCTCAAGCACCTGGTCGGTGGACTGCATACCGTGTACACTAAACTCAAACGTCTGGAGATAACGCCTGTGGTGTGCAACGTGGAACAGGTTCGCGTCCTCCGTGGACTGGGCGCGATTCAGCCTGGAGTCAATCGCTGCAAACTTATATCGAGAAAAGACTTCGAGGTTCTGTATATCGACTGCACAAATGCAAGGTAAATATAGTGTTCTCAAAGATACGCGGGATGAGTACTTTTCTATACTGTTTGAAAAGTTTGAAAAAGTTGCACTAAAGTAGGCTAAAAAGCATTAAAGTACCTGGCACTTTATTGAGCTCCTATCAGCACTATATCTTGCGCAGACAAACTCTTCTTTGCTGAGCACAGCACATTTATCTGATTATGATTCAGTTTTGGCCTTTGATAATTGCGCACACATCTGAACAGTTTAGCCTTTGATAATTACGCACATATCAGGTTACTTTTATACTGAAATGCATTGAATGTACAGTACACCACACTCACCTTTTGGGAAGGACAGGTGTCTTTCACCATCAGAATAGACAGGCAGTCAGAATAGGGCTGAATGTAGCTGTTTGTCTCTTTGTATAAGTATCAGGTGTGAACAAACACTTTTAGAGATAGGTATGGAAAAGTGAGAGGGAGAGAGATCGTATCAGTCTATCATATAAATATTTAATAGGACTAGTCTGCTTTTGTTACGAGTTAAAGCGAATGTCAACTCGCAGGTTAATCGGCAGTTGTCCCATGGGTAGCCTATCAGATGCACAAGTATCAGTTCTAGGACTCGTATAATGTCTTTCGTTGTTTATGACACATGCAGTTTTCAGTTGCAGTTTCCATTTAAACACCTACAATGAATTTGACTCACAACGTGGCTTGATTATATTAGCCCAGGTAGTTATTGAATGTCGTTATCAGTTCAGACAGGTGGTCATAAAAGCTTTCTGCTTTCATTATATAGTTCTGCATCTGACTGTTGCATCAAAGTTCACGTGCTTTAAAAACAACGACCCTTTAGTAGCCTGTTAATAACGCAAATTTATCTGACCTTTGAGTGATGGCAAAACATACTGATGCATTACATCCAATCAACGACAGAGAACGTTCGCCCACTGCTGACGCTGCACTCAAGTATCTTGGCATTTTTGCAATCAGCTTAAGTTTATGATGCTTTTTGGAAATGCAGCCCAGAACAATGTTTATCAGAGGACAAAACAAAAAAACAAAACATAAGCTCATGGATCCATTTGATTGAGTTATTTCACAATAAAACAACTGTAGTTGTAGCCCACTTGTTTAGCAATTAAAGAGAACAGAGTGAGCCTTGTTTGAAAGAACCGTACAGGTTTGCTTATCTAAACCTTGGTGTCTGTTAGCAAATTTATGACACCAGCGCATAGCTGCTTGCTTATTAAAGAGCACATTTAGGCAGCCATTGGCACTGGCAAGATGTTAAGCGCTTGTGACACAAGTTACTGGAACGAGATTAGAATCTCTGATTCCTGCCTGAGCGCTCGCTCCCCGGCGGTATCTAATATAGAAATTGATTCTCTGCAGAAATTAATTAATTTTTCATATTGCCTAGAGCGGCAGTTTTAAAAGGGTGCTCTCTAACAGTCCTCCCGCCCTTTTTGTCTCCACTTTGAATTATATCCTAATCGTATTAATACTTTTTGCCCCAGGATTAATCGGCAAATTTACAAATGTGTTTTGAAATTTGAATCACAACATATTTATGTGAGGAAGTAGACCATTGTCCTGACCTCCTGTTTGCACATTTGTTCTCATTTGTAATGAAAATGCATGTGAGAATCCAAACTCTGACCAACTCAAAGCTCAAAACCGCCAAATTTAAATGTTTCTATTTTTCTTTCTCTTTGTGTAATGACTATTTAATCGATGTCTGGCCTCCTAATGTTTTAAATCTGGCAGAGCTAAATGGAGATCAGATAGCAAGGCCAGACAGCGAGGGCTAAACTCTTGGACCTCTGTCCCTTGAATTCTCTAAAGACCTAACTGAGAAGTTTAAATTGAGAGATTGAGGCCAACAATTTTTTTTTCTAAAAACCATACCAGTTCATATGAAGTTGCCACCTTGTGAAATTGTTTTCTCGTAGATTGTCTTGATTTAGGGTGCAAAGGGGTGGCTCTTTGATTTAGAAATGATTCACACTGAGTCAAAGTTTGGCACTTTGACTCATCATGACCGGATAAAGAGATTCTGCTCAACTGGCACATTATTGTTTCAGTAAATAGGTTTTATAAAACAACATTTAGAAACTAAACAGCAAAACCTCCCATCCACCACCCCATGTTGTGAGACACAGATATCTTTCTATGTCCTTTCTTGAGCTACACTGCTGTTATTCATCAAATTTGACTACTTCCTCAGCGCTTGTCTTCGTTGAAAAGATATGTCTTCTCTGACCGTCATCTAATCCATGAGCTTTTTCTGGCAGTCAGAAAAAAATGCCCCATAGGTGCTGACTTGGTCTGTCTGCTTTACGGAGTCATTCATCACTCCAAGCATTTCCTTTTATGACTAAATTCTAACGGTAAATGTTTTGAAGCAACAAAACGCATCTTGGATCAGCATAAAAACTGGTAGTTGATTTACTGCAGCACTTCACAATGCTCAACAGACGTTCTGTTGCACACAAGGTTTTCCATTATTTAAGGGCTGATTCACTAACATGGAAGTTTTGAATGTCCATAAAAGGCGTTTGACTTGCTGTGTTTTTGTTTTTGCTCGTAATAGTGAAAAAAAAAATGCTTAGGTCTTCTCTTACAGTTAGCCTGCACTTAGTCAGCCTTTATTTACTGAATTATTTATTTTCGTAGAATCACATTCACTTCCAGAAAGTCTTAAACGGACGTGATGTATCACGACTCATTGGCTTTGTATTGTGACCTTTCTCTCAGAAACCCTCCATCTGTGAAGTGGAGCTTATGCAGGCCCGTGTGTTCATTAGTGTGTGCGTTTGTGAGAAAGTTAGATGACAGGCGAATACTCTGCAAAAATGGATATTTGTGCCTTTTGAAGATTTTCCTGTCACAGAGTTCGAGTCTTGTGAATGCTCGGTGTGAGAGAAGTGAGTCAATGTGTGTTCTCTTTCCCTGATCTTCAAAAGGGAGACATTTTAAAGGCCATGGATTACAGTCAAAACAAATACCCATAGCAAATACCCACTGGCACCCTCGACAGCAAATTATATGCAGACAATTAATTGATGTCAGTGTGACTTCTTTCATTTAAAAATTCCCCTTATCTTGTACTCACCCGCTGTTTTTCCCTCTTTCTCCTGCACACGTACACAAAGACACTAACCTCAAACAGACGTCTCTGCACGTCTCTGTCTTCCCTTGACCTTCAGGTCCTTTCCAGCAGTAACTCGAGCCTCTATCAGTCAGCAAGGTTTGATTCGGCCCTTCCACAGTGTGTTAGTGCGGAGTGAGGGATTAGTGGAAGGAAAATAGAAGAGTGTGTGAATGTGTGACACACAACCAGATCTGTAATCCATCCACGCTGTTTTTCTGCACTTGTATTATCACGAAAGGTTTCGATTGCCACGCTTTCAAGGCTGCAGTATATTTTTAATCCTCTAATATCAATCATTACATACGGCTGTGGAGTTTATGGTCGGCTGTTGTACATGTGTGGTTGAAATAGATACCCTTTGTGTGTGTGTGTGTTCAGATCTCTCAAAGCTTTAGTGACTCTATTGGAAACCGCCGATGCAGCTGCTCAGACAGCTGATAGCTTTGTAGTGGCATGCTGCGTATCATAAAAGAAATGTGTTAGCGAACTAGGGCTTAAAATACTGTTGATGTCTTTATGGTGCTATTGTGTTTGCGTGTCCATCTGCTGTTGTGTGTGCAAGTGTAAGACTGTGTGTTCTCGGAGATGAGGTGGATTGATGAGAGTTTGGAAAATATCACCTTACATGCAGCGTGTGAGTTCCTTTGTGTGTGTGGTGTTTGTTTAGACGCAGTCAAACAGAACATTGATAATCAAATGTTTATTGAGATGCACACTGTGTATTTCAAAGAATTGGTGACAAAGTAAATCACTTAGATTACATTTGCCAAGGACATAAAAAAACAAATATATATATATATATATTTATTTATTATTATTATTATTATTATTATTATTATTTTACATTTTCTTTTAAAATTAAATTACAATTGTATTAAGAATGAAAAAAAGACGTTAAATAAAAATGTGAATATATCAGCAATATAGTGAATACTGAAAAGTGAATATATCATCAATATAAGATAAATATATTAACATTTTCAATAGACCTTAAATGTATATGTATAAACCCATCTTAATATTAAATAAATAAATTAAACAATATAATAAATTATTAATTCACAAATCGTCATGAATTATTCTTAATTAAATTATACTTAAATTAGAATTATTAATTCATAAGTATTATTTTGTGTTTGGAGGATGCAGCACATAAATTTATATAACCTGAATTAAACACAAATGTAAAATTGATCATATTTTAATGCACTTTTCAACCTTGTCATATAGTTATGAGGTTCTGCAAGAGTGCTCTCAATAATATCATTTCATGTATGTTTTTTTTTACATGAATTTTGTTGATTATTTCACATGACTTTGATTTGACAGATAAAGATTTTTCAGAGATTAACAAGCAGTGAAATAGTTAAAAAAAGAAAAGGAATAAAATCTCCCCTTCTCTATATAATTTATTATTATTTATAAACATATTAAGTAAATATATTTACTTAATTAAACATAAGGTTTTCAAGAATTCAATATTAACTCAAAAATAATTTTAAATAAAACAATATGTTCATCACAGAAGATTTGTAAGGTGTGAAGAGGTGTAAGTTATCATATATATGTATACTATATATATGTATAATTTAATTTGTAAGTCCTTTCCAATTTTAATTTCAATTTTTTATTTTATTTCATCCTCAGACAATCTCATACACAATACATATTTGAGATCTGAAGAGGAGATGATTAAATCTAACAATTAAATCTAACTCTTTTATGTTGAAATGAGGTTTAGAGTTTATCATGGAGTGGTTGTGGTCTTGTATTGAATGGAAGAGTTACATTCATATCAGCATTAAGCACCTCTTTATTGGGCATAAAGTTCATCATGGGGTTTCAGCACTCTGTTCATTATTGTTCTTGTTCTGTTTGATCTGTGGGAAACTCCAGCTGCTGTTTATCACACACACACACACACACATAGAGAAACGTATTGTGTTCACACTTGCTCTCAGCATTACATGTGCAAACACACATGTTGGTTTTTGTGATTTATGGGGACTCTCCATAGGTGTAATGGTTTTTATACTGTACAGACTATATGTGGTATTGTCCTACACTGACCCTACACCGAAACCTACCCCTTACAGTAAACTGTGTGCATTTTTAGATTTTCAAAAAAACACCATTTTGTATGTTTTTTAAGCCTTTTGAATTACGGGGACACTGAAAATGCCCTCATAAATCACCTTCATATTGTAATACCTATGTCATACCCATGTCATTATACAAATTTGTGTCCTCATAAACCACATAAACATGCACACACACACACACACACAGAAATGTATAGTGTTGACACTTACTTTCAGCGTTACATGTACACACACACACACACATAGAGAAATGTATAGTGTTGACACTTACTCTCAGCATTACATGCACAAACACACACACACACACACATAGAGAAATGTATAGTGTTGACACTTGCTCTCAGCGTTACATGTGCACACACACACACATAGAGAGAAATGTATCGTGTTGACACTTACTCTCAGCGTTACATGCCCGCGCACACACACACACACACACACACACACACAGAGAGATATATATATATATATATATATATGTATATGTATATGTATATGTATGTGTACTGTATATGTGTGTTTGTGTGCGCATATATAAATTGAGAATTTTATATCATTTATATAAATATTACTGTCACTTTGTCACATTTAAAATATCAAATACTATGAATGTGGCTACTGAATAGCCACTTGTCTTTATACTATATGGCTGCAGCATGAGCAGACTGAATATCCTGCTTTCCCCATGTAATCATCTGCGTGGTTTATCTTAAGAAGTCCTCAAAGATCAGTATTCCTATGCGCATAAGAATAACATCTGCCTTCAGAGCCAATTCGTAAGTAAAAGCAAAGTATTGACTCTATTTCCATGTGCACTGATCCACACACTAATGATCCTTGGCTTGTGTTTCATAGAAACACAAGTGGTACCCTTGTCATAATCTTGCATATACAGACACCACCTTCAATGAGCATTGACATGCATGCATTAGCATGTGTTTTGGTTCCACTTGGTCAATTTAGACATGGAACATCTAACCAATTATAAAGGAACGTTAGTTTTCATTCTCTCTCCCATCACGTGACTTCTGAGCCCTAAAGCATGAATAAGTCAGGAAGGAAACACATCATCCACACCAGATCAGAGGAAATGTCTGGACTCTCCAGATACAATTAACCTCAGAGACCATACAGACTTGATTAGATTAACTTCAGCAGGTCCAGTTAAGTAACATAGTAAACTGTGTCACTAGTATGACGATTGAAAAAACCTCCAGAGCCTTCCTGAAGGGGAATGTTATCGCTTATATGTTGCTCATAACTATGAGATCCTTGTTATTTTTTGTTTATTTGTACAAAGATTTGGTAGTGGTACCATATGGTTATTGGCCAATCATCTATTGTATATAATTTTGCTTTAGATTTTGATTCCTATTTTTATTTATCATCATATAACACTCTCTAAATCTCTAAATATAGCATTAATTTAATAACACCATAAATGTGATGTTTAGCAAATCTAAAAGTTACTTTTATTTTATTATTTTATTTTATTTCAACAAATGTTTTGGCACCATTTTGGTTAGCTAATATCGAGCTAATATTGCATATTCAACTATGCATGGTTATTTCCGTCAGTTTTCATATTTGTCATCTAACACTCACTTAAAAACGCGCATTAATACATGTTAACATTAAATACAAACATACGTGCAATATCAAGCGAATCTAAAAACAAAAGTATCCATTTTCTAAATTCACTTCAAATTATTGATTAATTAATGAAGGTATTATTATTTTAAAAAACTAAATACAAATACAAAACCATAACACAAAAATAATTATCGGCTTTCCAGTATTGACCTGAATTTTAATATCAGTTCATTCTAATTTGCATGGCATGGATTCCTCCAGATTATAAAACACATGTGTCAAATGCACATCAGTATTCCAAACAACAAAGATCTCAAGGTCAAATCCTTGCAAATTCATTTCCAATAGAGAGAGATGAGAATGTTTGCTGTGGTTGGAGGGAAGCAGCAGTGACATATTGCTGGCTGTGAGCGCATCTTCTCCCTTCCCTTCTTTTCATGCCATATATCAGCCGTAGCCAGAGTCGCTGTGACAGTGGGTTGTCAGAGCTTTGGCAATGAACTCATCTTCAGTATGTGAGGTTATGATCACTCTGCCATGTTACAGCTAGAGGAGATTGTCACACACTGTCAACACAAGGTCTTCTTCTATACAGCTTTAAAACCACGGTACAATTGTAACAAGCAACAATACAAACTGAATCAATCTGTTGTGGTGTCTGGGGGAAAATGAACCATTTTGTAAGTTCCAAAGCGTATAGCAGCAAATGGGTGTCTGACAAGTGTGTACTAGAAAATATTAAACTACATGTTCAAATGATTTCGAATGGTGCTGCATAAAGATGGGATTCTTCTGAGTCATCAAAAGTGTTCAATTTAGAGGGACTTAGACAGTCACTGCTTATCACACTGTGGATGAAATTGTACAAGTTATTTTTTCACCTTTTAGACACCGATCCGCCAACCCCCTGAGGGCCAAACGAGAAGGTAATTACAGATGTAGAAAAACGAGAGCACAAGATAAGACAGATTTCTTTACAAAAAGAAACATGAGAACAGTCCTTGAGTGGCTTTTTGTTTGTTGGCTGACATGAAAGCTCAGAAATATCCACAGATGGAACATGAATATGATTTTAAATATTCTTACTTCATAGCAGAAGGACTATGAAAAATCTCCTTTTAAAGTCAGATGACCATGTGCTTTTAATTCATCATCATGTTCTTATTTTGAACAACTAATCTACTCATGCTATTGCAAAATGGAAAAAAAGAAAAATACATAACATACTCTAATAACTTTAAAATAAATAATAACTTTAATTCATCCTGACATCATCAAGTCTTCTTATATTTGTAGACACTCCCCTTCAACCACCTGTAACAATCACTTAAAAATATGATACCATCCCAAAGTAAGATCCCTGATAGCACGCATACATCTCAGAGATGTCTATTTGTAGTGTGTTTACATCTGGAAGTCGTATTTTTCATCAGCAGTTACTTGTTAGACAACAAAAAGACATTTAGAAAATGTCTTTAGGATGTTTATGATGCGTAAAAACTGACATCTCGAAGATGTTTATCAGATGTTTGTATACAGCAGATGCTTTCCAGACGTAGTGATCTTTAACAGACATCTTGCAGATGTTTTAAACACTTTTTTGTGGTTTATTTCAATATAACTGTGTATTTCACAGCTGTGTGGATTAAA
Organism: Enteromius mattozi; assembly: GCA_032359235.1. Lineage (NCBI taxonomy): Eukaryota > Metazoa > Chordata > Actinopteri > Cypriniformes > Cyprinidae > Enteromius > Enteromius mattozi. The sequence continues at coordinate 1,454,553 of JAUMHE010000001.1, read as the reverse complement.
TTAAATGCATGTCACCCTTTTTGACTTTTTTTGTAAGCGTCCAGGTGGCATATGGCCCTTGTGTGCCGAACTGGAAAGATGACAGTCATGCTGTCTCTCTCTGCTGCTCTGTTTTCCTTTGGTGTGTGTGTGTGTGTGTGTAAGAGAGGGAATTTAGAGACACAACAGAAGCTATCCTTAGTGTATGACCTATTCTCAGAACACAATGACATTGTAGTCTGGGGG
>JAUMHE010000001.1:1433725-1450046 GCA_032359235.1 Enteromius mattozi | reverse complement strand
ATTCAATGTATTTTTGGCTATTACTACAAATATACCCCAGCGACTTAAGACTGGTTTTGTGGTCCAGGGTCACATATTGTCCGATACAATACATCAAACCATACTGTACATCAATGGAATGCTTATTTATTTAGCTTTCAGACGATTGTTAAATCTCAATTTAAAATGGACCCTTATGACAGGTTTTGTCGTCGAAGGTCATGTATACGATACAGACTAGGGAGTACCGATATACCAGTATTGATGATAATATGGATATTTAAATATTGAAATATCATAATCGTGTTAACTGGGGGTGTCACAATATACCAGTAATGACAATATTTAAAAATTAATAGTACATATAAGACAATTCAACACTTAATAATCTAGAGTAAGAGCCATTATGGAGCACTAAACTCTCACATGTAATTTGTATGTAAAAATGAAAAACAACACCCAAATGCAAACAGTACAGTACATGGTTTATCTTTGTTCTCCAAGCCATCTTAGGTATTTTAATAAGAACATGTATTGATAAGGTATACTGTATAGCCTTTATCCACTGTATAGAATGCTATAAAATAATTTTGCCCATTCTGTAAAAAGAATCAGTTCACAGACAGTGTACTAAACTAAAGCGGTTAGCATTTTAGTCGCATCTTTTCAGTGTAAATTGTTCCTTTTATAAAAAAAATAAAACATGAAAAAAACCATGAATTTGACTTTTTTTCGAGATTTCTATATGTGTATTGTGATATATCACTTTAGCCTACCTTTTTGTGGCCATGATAACTGTGCAGTGAAAAATTTGATATCTTGACAGCCCTAACAGAGACTCAAATCTGTACATCTGTTCATGTGATGTACTCTGAGTGTGTTCGCTTGTAATGACTTCTCAGGGTGAGTCATACATGGAGGCGATGTATGAAAAGTTTGCCTTTGTGTGAAAACTATGGTGTATGATTTAATTAGATTAGTGGAGAGCTGTCAAAGTGTTAGTTATGAAAAAGGGCACACTTTGTGCTATGCTGTGTGCAATGGTGCCTACTGTAAAATCCATATATGGATAAGGGTGAAAAGAGAGCCTGAAGGTTTACTCACACTAAGAACTATGTGACAAAGCAAGCAATTTTCCAGAAGCACATAGACATCGAGCTGTTGGTATAGTGTACGAGTACAAGGAAGATAATACAGCTGATAGGGCGATGAAGCAATGCATCTTTCTGAAGTGGGGGTGGGGGGGTCATAATTATAGAACTATGTATTCTAGTGTGATCTTTTGTAATACAGTGTATGAATGTTACTTTGTGTTCGTAATGGTTTTTATTTTTCTGCAGGTAAACTTTTTCTTTCATTCACTGTCTGGTTCGACAGGTCATTGTATTTGGCCCTGGGATGAAGGAGTGAGTGATGACAGAAAGACAAAAAAATAATTATTTGTCAAAGTGAATGACATGAGAGCGAGTAACCGATAACAGAATATACATTTCTGGGGGAACTATTCCTTTAAGTTGCAGGGGGTAGATTGGGAGAGAGAAGGGTGACAGGATCAGGAAAGTTTCATGCGCAGAGACACACAACGTTGCTACATGTAAGGGCACCACCCATAAGGCTCCGTCAGCACCAATGCTGTGACCTTAGATACAGTTTAAAGCTTACACCATGTCTACACCGAACACGAAAGTTGCTGCAGCAGCTAAATTCTGTCTACACTGGACGCGACAAAGCGACCGATGAAAATCTATTGAAATGTGTCAATATGTCATAAATAGAACATGGCAGAGGTTTTCTGTCAGGATTTGTCGCATCACACCGCATCAAGAGCATAATTCTATAAAAGCGCAGATGGAAAAATCTGTGGGTGATTTACTAACAATGCACACATTAAAGAACACATAAATAGCCAGATCCATAATGACCAGCGCAATCTACCAAGAGCAATGCAAATTACCCCCTGCTTTAAAACATGTTTTTTTGGGGTATTAAATAATGGTGCAAATACCAGTTTACTGACTAACACAAATTTAGTACATCACGTTGCATGATTCATTTGAATACTGTCCTCCCATCAATTTTTTGTCTGAAAGGAAAACAACTGTAAATCTGGCCCAAAATGTCTTAATAACGGATTTGATTTTAATAAACACAACTTTTTGTTGTCTTGTGGAGTCTCACTGCGACGGCACGCATTTACTGGAGAGCAGCTATTGGTGAGTTTTATAAAGCTGCATTTCTCTAAATCTGTTCCCATTAAGCAATAAAATCATCATCTACTGTACATCTTGGATGGCCTGAGGTGCATTTCCAGAAAACGTTTAGATTAACCATTCAAGGCCATAATCAAATCTCACAGGAAAGGTTGAAACATTTATTTTAGCACAAATAAAACTTTTTCCAAGATTTTAAGTAGTCAAAAAATCATCCATATAGTCTATCAAAGCCCTTTCTTTCTCCTCCCTCATTCTGTCCTTTCGCTTCTCTTGTCCTAATAAATCTTGTCCTTCTAATTCATTCATTCCCTCCACCATTTCATTGCTCCTGCAATTTCATTATCCTTCCACTCTTTCCTCTCAAGAAAATGCCTTTCATTCAGCTGTATTTCTCCCTACTGCACGCTTGTCTCATCTCTCCACATACATCTCTTTTTCCAGTGGCTTCATCCGTCTTTCTCGCCTTCTTCCTGGAACTGCTGCACTGAAGGGAAATGGACCGACTGGGACCTCAAAGAGAGCAATCAAAGCTCAGCACTGACAAAGCATCAGAGAAACCCTGACAACCTCCCACACACACGCACATTTCAGAAGGACTATAAAAGAAGGCACACACAAACATATGAACAACACACATCTTTCATTTCCTCCCAGGTCGAAATCAAATGTTCCTGTAAGCTTAATCAGCAAGTCCAGAATGTTTAGACAGCACTTCAAAAACTCTTACGCACTCTCACACACATACGCTAGTGCTGATGCAGTTTATTATCAGTGCCTGCTTGGTAGCCTTCTCATTAATGCTTTAAAGAAACACACACACGTGCCAAGTTAGTACTCTCAGGTGCTGGGAGTGTCACTTTTTCTGCTTTTCACTTCTCGTTTTAATTAATCTCTCTCTCAAACACAAACATCTTCAATCTGTTTGGCTCAGTTTCTTTATGCAAATCAGAATTCCATAATCTTCACCCAGACAAAGGAACAACGGGAGACACTAACCACACATGCACAAATAAACACCTTGTCTGACGCTCTAGTCTTTTTTTTTTTCCATCTACTCATCCTCTGAAACCATTTACGGTTTAATTAAAGAGCTCAGAACTGGGCTGTGCAGCTCTGCTGCGTTAATTATGGGACGTCTGCTGGGAATGTGTACTGTATGTGTGTGTGCTGACCAAACAGTTCTAATAAAACTCTCGAGGATGCTTGTGTGAAGGGATCGGCACAAAGACTGATATGTGTTTACCTGATTCTCAGATCTTATGGGAGACAGCCATGTCAATTCATGTTCCACCCTAAAACTCTGTAGGGAAAACAATGACTGTTCAAGTTTTTTTTAATGCTTTCGATAGAAATCTCTTATGCTTATCAAGGGAGGAAGTATTTGATAAAAAAATAAGTTGAAAGCAGTAAAATTGTGAATATATTTTTTATCATTTAAAATATGTTTTCTATATTAGAGTACTAGAAAATGTAATTTATTGCTGTGATCAAAGCTGAATTATCAGCAGCCACATGATCCTTCAGAAATCCTCCTAATATATTGATTTGCTGCTCAAGAAACATTTCTCATTATTATAAATTATTGAAAATAGTTAATGGAAACTGTGATATATATATTTTTTAAATCATAAAAAATAATATTTATTTTACAGCATTTATTTAAAATAAATAAAAATGAAATCTCTTATCTCTATTTTGATCAGGTACTAAAGTCTTTGTGTTTTTAAAATGTATTTTCAAGGTTCCCACTCTTTTTAAGAATTCATTTTCCAGGACTTTTTCAGGACATCTCCAGGACATTTTAAATTTCATTACGATGGAAATAAAAAACATGGATCACATATTCATGGCCTAAAGTACTATATTTTTCCCTCCAGAAGTCTTAAAAAACATACACATTATGACTATGACTTAGCTGTAAAATAAATACAGTAATAATAATAATGTAAATAATCTGTGTAGAAAATAAATGCAATTTTGAATAGTAATACTTCAAAAATTACACTAAAATCAGCAGTGATGGCAGTCTGAATGAGTGAATCACCAGAGTAATTCTTATTAAATGATTAATTCAAAATGCTTATTCATTTAAGAATGAAGCAAATCACGGTCTTTATGAATGGGTCATTGAATCGCTATCTCAAATGATTAATTTGGCATGATTCATTCAGTAAGCAGTTTTCATTCACATAAGAAATAAACAGTGTGAAAGAGGAATTTTGTTTGTTCTATCTAAAACACGTTTGTGTGTGTGCGGGTGTGCACAGAAACCATTAAGCAAATAATGTTACCAAATTTCTTTTGAAAATCGCTTAAGTGTGTAAACGAGCAAGACAAAATATGTACAATTGGTAAACTTTTACTCTGTGATGGTTAAATTTTATAACTAATCCGCAAATCGGTGCAGTCTGTTTCCGTATGGATCACGGCACAACAATGATCCTTTTAACCCCTATTAACAAGATTAGTTACGTGCTCGCCAACAACATTTGCTGAAAACATTCGAGCAAAGCATTTCTAGCAAGCACCTGCAAATGCCAACACAAGACAGCGTCACTACATCACAGCTAGATTACTCATGTGTCAAAAATCTGGGTCCCTGAACAGAGTGCTTTCTGTTAATGTAAACTTTAATTGTTTTAGACCATTTGTAAACTGTTCTACAATGACCAAGGACATTAAAATAATAATAATAACTTTCCATAACAACAAGATTTTTTCCCAGGACAATTTATGTTTTTTTATGTCGCAAATTTATGTCCATGGTCATTAATTTTCCAGGATTTCCAGGTTTTCCAGGATGCATGGGAACCCTGATTTTATTTATTTTTTTAATCGTACTGACCCTAAACTTTCGAAAGGTTATGTATAAGACTAATATCAGCTAATATAACTTTCTTTAACTACTGTTCAGGAACATAATAAACTCTAATAAATGATCAAACTGTTTCTTAGAAATTTACTTAATTTTTCCACATGGCTATATGGAAAAAAGCACTCTTTGTGCAGTCCATGAATAATATGTTTATCAGTAGAAGATATTTTATCACATTGCTTGTTGACCATGAGACTAGATGAAAGGGGTTTTTCAATACAGGATCTGTATTCAGCATCAGAGACCACAGTCTGTTCATATCCTGTCAGGAGATTCTCTTAGAACCAACACAATGACTAACGGATACATTTCGGTCACTCATACACAGAGGCAGGGAATGCTGCGATATGAGGAAAGACGTTTTTTAATGTCCGTTTTGTGTGAATAGATGCCAGTGTTTTCACTTCAACTCAGGGCTTAAACTTTATTATTAGGTTCAAACTGACTGACAATTTTCGAATATATTATAGCTTTGTTTTGTTTGGCCTTTTCTGACTTGAGGGAGATTAGAAAAATAATGGGAAGAAAAACAAGAAGGGAAAATGGGATTGTGAAATTTGCAGACTCAAACTCACTTTACTTCCCATATTAGCACCAGATGGTCATCAATCAAATGACTGCGATCAGATTCATCAGATGCCACTGGTCAGATTCAAGTATTCCAGAGAGCCATGTGCTTAAAACAGATGGGGAGATGGCCTCTTTTTCTGATATTTCAGGATGGAGAGATATGGCAGAGGGTGCTTGAGGAAAACAAAGACGCTAATGAGAAAGTCAAGCAGGTCAAACTTACACTGCTAGAGTCACATGTTTAAAAAGAAAAACATCCCATATTTTAAAACGATTTTTAACGAGACAGCGAGTCAACAGCTCACTAATAGAAACTACACAGTAAAGACTGCAAACAATAAATGCTATCTCAAAAACAAAAGAATTGTGTTATGAAAGATGTCAAAATGTTTCAAGGAGGGAGGCCTGAGAACCTGAAGTGGTCAATTATTTGAGTTATCACTAACGTGGCTCATCAAACACTTTTTCTGTCTCACTTTTTCACTTCATTTCTGTTTCCACTCCTTTTTTCAGCTTTGATCAAACCATATACTACACACACACTCATATATTTCATCACTGTTGCCTCATTTTGCAGCATATTCCTTTTGTTGAATTATTAATATCTTAATTAATATCACAAAATATACATAAAAAAATACCTTTGATAGTGTTCTATGAACTATTCAAACATAATATAACTTTCAGACTGTAAAACACCTTCCCATATGTTAAAAGTATACGTACAAACAACTGCTGTAAGTAACACAGCAGAAGAAGGATATTGACATTGGATACTGACATTCCTCGATATCAAAAGAACACAATACTCAAGCTGGAACATTACTTACTTACTTACAAGATGCGTGAGACATTCATCACACATGCGTTTCCTGGCTGTGGTGGAAAACATTGCTCTGTCGAATGTTAGAATACCTTATATTCACCAAGGCCACACTATTCAGAACATGACTTAATATTCAGCATGAAATTGCACGGCAAACAGGACTTTAAATCAAAACATTGAATTCCTGTGAACCTACTTCAACTGCAGACAGAATATGACAGCAAGTGTTTTTTAAACCCGAGTTTTTCCTTCATTTTGCAAGCAACAAAATCTAAGCAAAAATATATACATTTTTCATAGTTAAAATGTTTGGGGTCAAACAAGCAAACAGCAAAGATGTGCAAAGGTGCAAAAAGTCATTCGCAAAAACGTGCCCTCCTTATTTACTGTCGATATGTCTAACAAGTCATGCCGCTCTCACATTACACATCATGTTCTCATGCAGTAAAAAATACATCACGGAGCAAATGCAGAGCAGGTTACTTCTGGTATGAAACAATGTCTTAACTTTCTGAATTTTTTTTTTTAATAAATAATTTTTTTCTGCCTGAAAATATCAAATGTTTCAATTTATCCGCTGTGATACAATGTTGCCTTGAGACAACTAATCAAATATTTTTTTTTTTTCCATACAGGATTAAACTTCTACTATACTAATAAAAACGTTATTATTAGTTGTAGGGTGTTTTGCTTTACAACATCCGGTGCATGTTTTAGTCAGATTTTATGTGTGCATTAAAGCAAGGGAAAATGGTAAGTCATTACTTACTCAGGGCCCGGCCCTGGGCATAGGCGGAATAGGCAAATGCTAAGGGCGCTGTCGATCCCTAGGGGCGCCAAAACGAGTGAAGTTGTTTTTTTTATTTATTTTTTTTTTAACAATGTATTTTTTAATTACAAAGAGAGAGAGATTGTCCCACAAAAAATAACTCTTTTATTGCTCTCCCAACTCGACGCATGATCTATCTTTCCTTGTGCAGCCAATTTCACATGTATCAGTTACCCGTGACAATTTATCAGTGAACATCTACCATAATGTCAAAAAGGCCAAAGCCCTCTGGTGCCCAGGGAAGAAAAAAAAAAAAGAATAAGAAGAATAAGAAAAATGGGACAAAGACAGAGGTAAAACCATGTAATTAATGATGATGATAATATTAAACTAGGTGAGGTAAAAATTTGGAACAAACTTTATGTTGGCCTAGTCTAGTTCTAGTTTTCGTGTAACATAACACATTTTAATAATATTTTTATAAGTTTTGTAGTATTTGGGGATTTGTGGCATTTTTAATTTGAACTGGCTAATTTAGTAATGTTTTATATATATATATAATTGGGCTTATAAAGATTTTATGTAAAATCAACTTTAAAGATACACGTTTCTCAGTTTAATTTGTGGCTCAGTATAACAGCGCTTCGATGTACTGGAAATCAAACACTTTTACATTAATAAGGTTAATTGTCAATAATTAAAAAAACAAAAATAACAAATACTGTTACAAATGTAATGTCCATTGTTAATTCAAGTTCAACCTGTCCTCCAACTAATACGCCTGTATAGGTCGTTTGTACAAATAGGTTGACGTAGTTTAGGGTTGATGTAGCTCAGTTTGTAGAGCGACGCATTAGAAAATAAGACAGGATCATCCGATCGAGGGTTCGGACCCAGAGAACTCATGTGCTCATAAAACCCTTTGAGTCTTGTTTTTACATAATTTTTGTAACAGATAGGTTTAGGGGTGGGGTTGTGTGGTCGTACAAATTAGTACGGCGTGTTTCCAATAAAAATATAAAAAAACAAGACAAAGCTATGCAGTGTCTGTGTGAATGTGTGAATGTTTGAACACAATGATTATCGGTGGAATGGGCAGTGAGGTAAGGGGCACCAAATCTCGCCTAGGGCAGCAAATTGGCCAGGGCCGGCCCTGCCTTACTACAACAACAACAACAAAAAAGAAAGCCCCTTTCACTAGGTGGACTTTAGAATAAAATGACCCCTTTAACAGAGCCCTTTCAAGAAATGAGATACTTTTATTTAGCTCTAGACTTTAGGGACTCTATAAAAAAAACCTATAAAAAGTTGTTGTCTATTTTATAGCGAGTGCTATTGTTGTGATAGTTTCCCTCATCTCTCTCTAATCATGTAGGACACAACTCTGGCAGTAAATCTGTACTGTTGTACTAGTGTACTACTTATGACATATATTGATATGGCAGAACCACAGTACTTGATTAAATTGTTTCTGCTTAGTTTAAATTCAAAATCAAATTCAAAAAATAACAAGAAACAATAATAATGAGCAGTAAATCAGCATAATGACTTCCGAAGGATCCTGTGACACCGAAGACTAGAGTAAGGGCTGCTGAAGATTCAGCTTTGACATCACAGGAAAAATGACAACATTTTTAAATATATTACAACAGAAAGCAGTTATTTTAAATTGCACAGTACGGGATGTGAGGGGAGTTTTTTTAAGGTGACAATACTTTGTGTTACCTGCACCAACCATACATACGCATGCTATGTGTTGCATCCATAATCATTGATATTCACACCGAGTACATGAGTGAGTTTGTTCATTTCTCTGAAGCTCAGTTTGGCATGATGTCAAGTCTAGAATAGTTTGTTTCCTCATTACTGAGAGTGTGAAGTCTCGCACAGAGACAGGAAAAAAAGACAGCACATACACAAACACACTTGAGCATGTCACATACTGTAGATATATATATAAATAAAACAGTAGACAGACACAGAAACTGCATGGAGCAAAGAAACTGACAATGAGCGTACTCTCTGTCTGCCTGTCTATCTATGCCTCTTTCAGGATATCTATCTACTCTGACTCTTAATGCTGAGGACAGATTGAGAGTGTATTAAGAGTGATACAGGATTACAGCAGTGACTTGCTATTTCTTCTGAGGATTAGGGTCAAAGATTCCCCACACAAACTGACTGGATTGGTTTGAGCTGTTTAATGTGACATTAAAGTGGACAAGACTATCAACAGCAAGTCTTTAGTAGGCCACATTGACTCCCTGTAGATCTACACTTAGATCTGACCATATTATAATATGAAAACTCAAAGTGTTTCTTACAAATGACATGAGAATTAACTGTAAAATGTAGATTATTTACTGCACTTTAGATACATTGTTTTAGGAGTTATAGGACATTGACGAGAACCAAGAGAGAATAGGGTACAGTGTACCAGTGTAGCCAGGGTCGTCAGGAAAAAATTACAGAGCTGCGCATGGGTTACGTTTTTTTTTTGGTTTACTTTTGTATCTATAAGTGTATATAGACAAATAAAAGTGAAAATAGATATTTTTACTAATGTGTATTATACTCAGAATGTATACCTGGCAACTTAAAAATGAAGAGGAGGCGGTCGTAATATCACAAACAATGTGAGTTTCAGCCAGAGCATACATGTTAAGGCTTTTACACAGCAATAAACATGACAACAACCACTATAGATTATAATAAACACACGGTTACGATAGCATATGGTTTATATGTGATTTTTCAGAAAAATATTAAGTTGTACAATAAAAAATTTTAATCGACTGACAGCACTAATATGTATATTTTAAGACGTTAATATGATACTTAAGATATTGTACAGCAAATACTTCAGTGACTAACTATCTGGTTGACGCTCCCAACATAGTGGGCAGAGTCAGTTAGTATGTGTTGCTGTCACATAAAATCATGTCTGAGGCGATGACAGGCAAAAACCAGACATTCTACCCACACCCAAAAAATATCAGCTCGGCAGTGTGGGAGTTTTTCTTTTTTGGATTCTGTAAAAAAGTTGAAGCATTAAAAACCTCAGTCTGCAAAAAGTGCTTTTCAACAGTAATTCTGAAAACCCTTCAACTGAAGCCTTTATGTATAACACATTTTAAGGGTATTCATTTCATATGTAGCCATACATTTTATTTTTTTCATAAATAATTGTAAAGGTAAAATACATTATATTATTTTTTTATTGTTGTTATATTTGAGATAGATTGTTTGTCATATGTTTTAATAAAATATACATTCTAAAGGTGAACAATGAATCTTTAATTAATTTATTGTAATATATCCGGTTACATATGTGTGCACTATAGAGTATAGAGTATAGAGCATAATAAATGCATTAATGCTTTCATAATGAACTATATATAAAGGCTTCAAGTTCTTTTTAAACAATTTAGTAAAAAAGGTTAAAGATGAATCTGACTGACAGCAGTATTTGTTTATTTAATTTCTATACTTATTGTGTTATTAATCTGGGCCTCAATAATTGTGTATTTTTGAAAATCCGTCAAAAAGATTTATGTGTAGTATGAAGTTTGTGAAGTGAATGATTATTTACAGTGTAACCTCAATTATATTGTGAAAAGAAATTATATTTACACTGTAACCTCAATTCACATTACTTACATAACTAAAAGCAGTAAAAATGCATTTGCACCATTAAGTGTGTCATAACCCATATCAGACTTCCAACAAATATGTTTTCAGTGATTCAATCATGACCCAGTCATAATGCCTCACGGGTGGATTTATGTCAGGTTTTTAATATTGTAATATGACAGTAAATGAACATTAATTCCAGGTGTAAATGGGGCAATGGGCCTCTCTTAATCAAAGACACTTTTAACTAAAATTCCATTTGACACGGAGTCAACTTAGTCCGCAGCAATGAGTTGACACAGACCTTCATTTGATTGTAAGCATCTCTATGTTGGTGTGAGTGTATGTGGGGGTGTGCACATGTGGTAAGAGCCTATTTGAGTGCATCTGTGTGTATGTGATGGATAGAACTGTGAGTCCAATACTACAGGCCACTAATCTTGAAAAGGTGTATAAAAATAAAACTAAGGGGGAGAAAAATGGCCTTCCAACCTCTCATATACATAGGTACTGTATATGTGCACACCTTTCTAGACGTTAAAACTGCACTGCTCACGTACAGTATGAGGAGTACACAGATGTGACAGTAAGTCAGAGGGCAGAACACTGTATGAATGTATTCTGAGAGGATACTGACACTTACATGAAGACATTCAAATTGTCTCTGTCTGACAAGTGCTGACCCAGAAACAGTAAGACTCAACGACTGCAGTATATACACAAAGGCAACACATACACGCGCATTGTATTGCATAACAGTAGACGGTTATGCAATAATCTTGGAAGGCACTGACATATGTTTTCTCAATGGGTGAACTGAAACAGCAACAAAATCAGCAACAAAGCTGCCGTTCAAGAGTATACATATGCCTTAGAGCAGTGTGGGGCGCAACTGCAAGGGGGCCCACACAGGTACTGCATGGGGGTGCGAGAGATCAGCAGGAAATAAAATTAACAGAAAACAGCCATGGTCATAGCATTCGAGTGTGTGAATGGTGGTTGAATTCTACCTTTCATAAAGCAGCACTGATCGCCATATCCTCTAAATCTTTCTCATTCAAACCGTTCACCTGAATGGCATCACAAGCTGCTATTGTGAACTTCAACAGCAACACAAATATGCCTTTGTTGCTGGACATGACAAAGTGACCGATGCAAATCCATTTGTCCTCTGTGTCAGAAGTAGCAAGAGCACTTAGAGTATGTCAGAAATAGAAATGGGCCATCAGCTTACTGTCTGGGATTTGTTGTTCTGCCCCGCATCCAATATAGGTTGTCTTTAATTGCATTGCATTGTACCACTCATGTCCAGTATAGACAAGGTGTTTTTCAATTTAGAAAAAAAAGAAAAAGTTTAAAGGGGAGGCATGACCAAAAAAGTTTGAGAACCACTGCCTTAGAGAATTTTAATCCCTGCAACATTTGCTCACTTGTTTTTTTGATTTAGAATTGTTGGTCTACACAGGAAAAAGCCCTGTCAAGCCTCTACTCCGGTATGAGTTGTGTCAAGCCATTCATTAGTTTAGTAGTTTGATGAGAGAAAAATGAAATTACAATAAACTGGTTAAGAATCCGTACAACTGCAACATCGGAGGACTATTATTCTGCTGCACAGAACTGAGAAAGAACTCATGAAGGCATGGTTTGATCTTCGGCTGACCAATCAGCTAAAGGGCTGTTTAATTCTTGCTCATGTGTAGAAAATCAAATATTCAAGCTGTTTTTCTACCCCTGAATGAACGCTTGCTTTTATTTTTATTTTTTGTCAATCAAACAAAACAAAACAAATAGTAAAAAAATAGTAACAAATAATAAAAAATAATTTCAATATTTAAAAAAAAGTGAACAAATGATAAATGGATTAATTTGCAAGATGTTTAGTTTTTTTTTTTCTTTTAAAGTGAAATATTGTTAACTGCCTTTTGTTTATTTATTACAGAATTTGATTGTATTTTGTACTGAAGAAGCTGCATAATAGACATTTACAAATATTTAAACAAAACATGTCTTTGCGACCTTAGTTCTTAATATAATGTTCTGCCTCCCTGAGTATTCATGACTGCTGCCAGATTTTTTGAAATAGCGTGCAAGTCCTTCAAATGCCCTGAAGCTGGATCTCAACATCATTGAGCCACTAAAGGGAAGAACTCAACTTGCATGCAGTAACAAAGTACCCGGAGGCTTTTTTTCAAAGAACAGCAGGCAACTTCAATGTTTAGGACAAACTAGGGACTTATGCACTGCTATCACAAAAGGCAAGCAGATATTGAAGCTGGAGGTGTCAACACTAGATAATAAGCAGGGCATGTAAGGGTTTGTAAATATTTAAGAGGATAATGGGTCTAATTCACTAAACATGCGCACGCACAAATTTGTGCGTACAGACTTTTTCACGAATAAATCATGATTCATCAAAAACTTTCATACTACAATTTATTCTGAATGTACGATCTAAACAACTCATACCACACGTACACAATAATCATGTACGCAAGGGGCCTTATAAGTATGTATAAAGAACCCTAGATATAATTAGATATGTAATTTGCAGGGTTGGTGAAAAGTACCTAGATGTTAAAAACTGATTTTTCATTAATAATTGTAAGGTACCATTTTACCAAAGATAAAATGCATTATATTATTATTATCATTGTTACATTTGAAATATGTTGTTTGTCATAGGTTTTAATAAAATATATTTTCTAAAGGTGAACAATGAATATTTAATTCTTAGAATGTAATATGTGGTTATATAATATATGTGTGCACTATATGATAAACAGTATCACGAGGCATAATAAATGCATTAACACTTTCATAAATGCAGCGATCAAAGCAGTGAATCTAATCATCATTCAGGCAAAACTTTTCAAGTTTCAAGAATGAGTCACACTGCTGATGTGATCAAATCACTAGCACACTCTGAGCACAGGTGAGTTAACCTATTCCTCTTATCTGCAAAATATCTGCATCAATTTTTATATGTATATTTAAAGCCATTTCTGATATCAGTCCAATAATATTGTGCATCCCTAGATTTAAAGTCAATCGTACCCTAGAAGGTCCTCTGTAAAGAGTGCGGAAATGATCCCAGGCCTGAGTCTGCTGGGCATCCAGAGTGGGATCAGTCAACATCTACAGAGAAAAAAAACAAAAACATATCATCATACTCACAGAACCAAAACACCCTTGACAGCAGACATAAGGCCAGAGATAATACTAAAGCCAATGAAATATAACATATTTGTGAAAACACATCAATGACATATATAAAAGCATTATGACATTATGAAATATGATTGGGCAAACTCTGCTGTCAGATATAGACTTGATAAATAGCAAACTGCACGACTTCTAAATAAACCCTTCAAAATTCAGAGTGTTAATTGCATCGAATGTGACATTTTCATACACAAGTCTATGATGTGACAAAGACAAATGATTAAAGCCAGATTAAACGGATGTGACATTTACAAAAAAAAAAAAAAAAAAAAGATGTAAAAAGTTGGAAAATATTTATAAGATTGCTTGCCAATTTTTTATGTGGTTATATATTTCTTGTGGCTTTATATGAATTCAGAAAAATTTGCATGGGTAAATATAAATTAATCTATGGTAATCCATATTTAATCACTGCTGGCCCACATTTACAGACAGGCGCTTCATACATAATGACACATTCACTTATTTAAAGACACATTCCAGTGTCCTTCACACCAATCGGAATCATTTCATCAGTTGGTTTGGCTCAAATCGGCCTCCAGTGATCCAAAACCTCTCAGTCTCTGTCATCCAATGTCAATGAGTTCTCCAGTCCCAAAGGCACAAAGTCAAGCACAAACCCTAAAGATCTGCCAAAACTCCACCCAGAGATGTTTTTCAACAGAATGTTCCAGAATTAAATCAAGTGCATCCTCACTTTACCTCACTGGGTCTCTCTATATATATAATCAGAGTCTGTTTTGAGTGGCACAAAGGACAAATGCTACTGTCACTGCAGAAGAATAAATGCAATTATTGCGCCCTCCCTTCAGCAGAAAGGAGGAGACAAACATTGTCACGCTGTTTCAGCTGTCTCCGTACGCAGGGCGCTGAGCTGGAGGACGTCGATTTTGCGTGACAGTGTTGTGGGAAAGGTAGGATAATTTGGTGAAGCGTTCATTAAATCTGTTATTTACGCATGACTTATTTAAATAAACCAATTACACACTTTTTGATAGCCCAATGTATTTCCCAATGTATTAAAAAACAAGTAAAAAGCCACTTTTCTTCAACTCGAGACACCAGGAGGAGCATTTCAGCCATCTAGAAAAGATCATTTAGAAAACGTCTGACCTACTTCTAAAATTCCACCATTTTCTCTTTCTTCTCACTTAGGATCAGTCTCCTCTAGACCTGAAGTATCATGTGTTTTGATTAGATTAAACCTAATGTTTCTTGTAGGTAGCTATAAAGGGACTACAGCCTCAGAAAAATAGATTATAGTAAAGGTCCTCGCACCAAATTGTTTGTATGCATTTTTCATACTCGTCATAGTTTCCTATCAATATGCTTGCTACGGATGCAAAAAACACAGAAAACCGCACCCGGTCAGATTTCTTTTTATGCTGGATGAAAGTTTCGGAGGCAGCATGTAAATGTGATTGACACAACATGAGGTCGTATTGATTTTTCAACGTGCCAAAAATTCAGACTCAAAAATGAATGGGTAAAATTGCAATGGCCTTAAGAGTACCATAAGTATTTCAGTGAAATGTCTGAGAATTATTTGGTGGCTATGCCGAATATAAATGGGGTGGTCAATTTTACCCATTAATTTACAGTAGCACTTCAGATGTAAAGAATGATAAAAGAGCTTGTAGAAGCAAGTTAAAATGCCATAGTTGATGGAGCAAATGTATTTTTTTTTATCTCACTTTTATTTTTGTTAAGACTAACAGTGAAGTTTTGGGTCTGGTTTAGTTTAAGTGGATAATTTTAATGGTAATTTTGATAAAGCATTAAACCTTAAGAGGCGCCAATCATCAAACATATAATTTTTGCTATGATACTTAAAAAAACCAATGTAAAATGTTGGGTAATACTTTAATTTAAGGACTAATTAACGCCTTATTCTGCAAGACTGTATTTTAGATCCCTTAATATTATCCAATCCTTCCCCAAACTTAACAACATAGGCCAAATTAATAGTGTTAATAGTGAATATGTGTTCCTTATTCTAAAGTGTTACCAATTGTTGCCATACTCATATTCAGATGTTTTGGAGAAACCTAAATACAATCGTTGTAGTACATTTTTTACTTTGAAAGTTTGCAGGAGAAATGTTACCTCAGGCACTTTTTTCCTCTCAGTGAGTCTGAGTTGAATGAAAACCAAACATGCCTCAAGAACATTACACATAAGTTCATCCAATTTCACCCTATTTATCAATTTTAATTTCTAATCATGGCTTAGCT
>JAUMHE010000001.1:1398081-1416763 GCA_032359235.1 Enteromius mattozi | reverse complement strand
TATAGTTGCATAAACTTAGCCTTCATGTCTTAAGAGCTAGTCTGACCAACTAGCAGTCAGCCAAGAGTAATCTGTTTAACAAAAAATTAGCTCACTAACTTTTAAGACTAGTCTTAACCTTTTATGCAACCGGACCTGGTTTATAACAACATGCATATAAACCCAGCTGAACATAATTACATAGTTTGTTATGATAATTAAATTGGCAAAGCCTTTCAAATTATCATTTTAAATGCAATAATTTTTGATCCATCTAATATAAGATGAACAATGACAATTTTAGCTGAACTTTTAGCTTTGGTTAAAGTTTATGTAATACTGTATATTTGCTTATTTCACAAAACTGAATAATATTTAGTAGATAATAATTGGAAGATCCCCTGCAGGAAACCCCTGCTTTACGGAAAACATGCAGCATGATACAAGTACGCCTCCTTGTGGAAAAACACAGAACATGAATGAAGAGGAGTAGAGATTCAAAAAAAAAAGTTTTTATGTATATAAACTACTATAAAAATGGAAGATACTTTGATTTTGTTCAGTTTAAAGAAATGTAAAATAACCCCAAAATGTACATTTTGTCCTCGTGTTCCAATTTGTCTTTCAGTACATAAATGATAGTATTTTAAACCTGAAAATGAAACACTTTCAGGACTTAAAAAAACACAGTAGGCAAATACCAGCAAACATTGTGCTTTATAAATCAAGAGAAGCAGAAATCACTGATGAATGACACTGTTGTCTTTTAGAGCTGTTTACAGCTAAATCTGAACTGTTCCCAGAGGTGATTTTCTATAATTCATTCTTGTCAGACACGCACACACACAAGCTTCTGTGCTTTATATACAATGTTTATATGCAAATATTACATTCAAAATTATCTGTGAGTGTTTCTGTTCACAAAACTTTTTTTTTTTAAATAGCTTGATTTTCATGGATTACTTTTAAATCTTTATGTACTTTCTGAAACTTGAAATGTTGATTGGCTAGACTTTCAATAGATTAAAAAAAATATTTCACAGAAATTAAATGAAATAAAAGTTTAATGGATTCGGAATGACCTGTGGGTGAGTAAATGATAACAGAATGTTCATTTTAAGGTAAACAAACCCTTTAAGGCTGATATGGAAGTATCGAAATCACTAACCATAAATTTGACAGAGTAAGTGTAGGGAATCTTGATTTCTCCACTGAACTTGTTGCCCAGACTCATGGGAGGTCCTGTGCAGTCTGGTTTCTCCAAGTTGGTGTGCTTATAGCTTTAAAAAGAGACAAAAAATTGTCCATACTTACATATTAAATCCAATATTCTATCATTATGCTTAATTTGACAACTTAATATTTAAATATATTGTTGCTTTTTGTTAGATCTTAATTGGCTAAACTGCACCATTCTCTGCTGCCTTATTATTTGTTAGAAGAGCCTCAAATACCTCTTGGGCTCTAATTTAGCTGCAACCAGTCTGGCACCAGCAGCCTCGTTCTCCACCACGTGGTAGAAAATGGTGATGTCCACATGGTTAAAGATGTAGAAGGTGTCTTTGTCATTGAAGTCAGCCTGCATAAAAATTAAACCACTGCGTGAACAATTTGCATTACACAAAATCATCATATGGCCTATGAAAAGTCTGGTAAGTGTTACTCACATTGACCACGCAGGCATCTTTGGCCCGTCCCGTATCTGTGACATAGCAACCAATGGGGAAGCCTGGATTACAGAACTTCTGATTGTCCTCCACATCGTAACACCAGGTCACCGGCATATTATCAACAATCCTGAGAGTCAAATAAGTAATGAGAAGCTATGCTTTGTTATAGTGCTGTGTTGCAGCACAGAGAGATACTGATACTCACCAGTGGTGTTGGTAATTGAGGAGCATTCCCTTCTTGAGAAATTCCAGCTTGGCCTTATCATCTGCTTTCTCTGTGTTGTAAGGTTTAGCACAGACACTCTGGCATTCCAAATTCTTCTTGAAGGAAAACTAGAAGAAAAACAAACAAACTCAGATTACAGTATAAAATGCTTTAATAAAAAGAGCATTGCAATAAAGACAAAGTCAGAGGCTGCATATGACAGAGGCTTTTATCCAAGGTGATGTGAACACACAGGAGATAATATTTCATTATTAAGGTGTATTAGCACCATTTGCCTGTAATATAGCTTCCATCCTTCTTGAATGTAAAGATGAATTATGTCCATCAAAACAGTTATTCCAGAGATTTTTCAACAGGGAAATTTGTGGCTTGATAACATTCAAGTGATTTACCTGGCCTGGGCAAGGATTAAAGTTCACCTTGGTGATTCAACTGTTCAAGTTCTATGACCATGACATCATGTTTCTGGAATAGCATTTGTGTCCGAGATGAATGTTTTACCAATTGCAGCTCTTTCATGGATGTTGTAAAGTTCTTTGTGAAGTTCTAGGTCTGTTTTTGTGGAAACAGGGTCTTCAAGAAGAATATTGAGGTTTGCCGTTTGCAGTAGTTCTGTGTTGTTTGGATACCTTTTGTTTTTACTGACTACTCTTCTTAACTGGTGAAGTCTTGCCATGCTTTGTGTACACAGTAATAATTGTATCTTTGCTCTTAGAACACCAAAGAATTGGGCTGTTGCAAGCTTTCATGACTTGTCCTTTTTGGAAGACAATCGTAATTTTTTTTTTTACTGCCTTCTACAGAGTCTACACAAATTACATTTACCCCTATAAAAATGGGTGTTCACATTATTTGTGTTACAGTCACTTTATTAGTTCATGCATTGAGGCCAAGGCATTGTACCCATGGCCCTGACATTGTTGGTGACAAGCTCTGAGCTACAAGAACATTTGTAATACCTTGTACGGGGATGGCTCTATTCTTTCTCCAAACAACACCTGACCCAAGTTCTCAGAGGGGCGCTTGTCGGCCTGATCAGCACAAAAATCAAACCTGAAAAAATACAATTAAACAAGTAATAATCAGAAACAATAAAAACAATCATCAAAAAATGAGCTCAAAACAGCGCTTCAAATACAGGTTTCATGTTTAAGCATTAATCAGGTGACATGATTAAATGTTTAAACTAAGTGAAAAAAATTGTCCATATCTGATCGGCCTGTTCTTAATACAGTTGACTGCTTGGTGTGTGTGTGGGAATTAAAAGCATGCACTGGTTAACAAATAATTTAACTGTTATTAACCTAAACATTCAACATAAACAACAAACAATAATGGACTACAGAGGTTATTTTGTATCACTCTAACATCACAGGATGTTTACAGTTTGCAGCAAAGAGACTTCTGTAATCGCTCAAGAGCTTTGCTGTGAGCATATTTTTACGCATGTCTGGAAACCTTGATTTTGAAGCCTCAGAATTCAGTCTTAAAAGGTTGTGTGGATATTTTGAGAAATGTCTCAATGGGATTCCTTTTTACATGCAATAGGAGTCAATGGCAATTAAAACCATTTGGTTACCCACATTTGTGACCCTGGACCACAAAACCAGTCATAAGTAGCACAGGTATATTTGCAGCAATAGCCAACAATACATTGTACGGGTCAAATTTACAGATTTTTCTTAATATTAACTAAAGATCATGTTCCATGAAAATTTTAATAAATATATCAAAAACTAATTTTTTATTAGTAATATGCATTCTTACGAGCCTCATTTGGACAACTTTAAAGGTGATTTTCTCAATATTTTAATTTTTGTTCTTTTGTACCAAATAGTTGTATCTCAGCCAAATATTGTCTGTATATTGTGAACAGAAAACATCTGATTAATGCCTGGAAGCTCAGGAGTCGCCAGTTACAACAAGCTCTGAAGAACAAGGAGCCGGAAGGAGACATAAAGAGGATTGATTTTGTGATAATGATTAACCAACAGTACATTATCCCTTATACATAATACATTTATCTATTTGGTTACACCTCCAGCTAGCCCAACACAATACGGTTTTACTAAATATCTTTTCTGCCTAGTTTCCTTGAGCAAAACATTTGTACATTTATTTGTTTTTGATGTATTTTAGTAAAAGAAAACAGGCATTTGTGTACTCACGTTAATTCAGTTAGAACACCCTTGGGAGCTTGAGCACACAGTAAGCGCAAGGCAGATTAATAATGCAAAGTTTATGTCATATTGAATGTCTTGTGAGGAAGACTATGCCATTCCTGCCTCCATTCGATTATACAGCGGGCGGAGTGACTGAAAGGCCTCTGTGTTAACTTAACAGCACTCCCTCCTCAGTGTGCAAACCGTCTGAACACAAGTCTCTACATTCAAACTTTCCTCCCCTCCCTCTCTAGTTTATCTGCGACACCCTTCATACACTTCCACGACATTTACATATCCTCTTCAGATTTCCCCTCAAAAAGTTACTAAAGCAAAACTAGTTAATCAGGCAAAAATTAAAGCAGTATCTTCTGCAAAACCATGTTAAAAGTGAAATTTCTTCAACTGAAGAAAAATTAAGCTGAAAAAAAAAAAATATATATATATATATATATATATTTACACTAGATGTAAAGCTTAAAATTAAAAAAAAGAAAGAAAATGAGTAAATGATAAATAAAAAACAACAACAACAAATGGCTTGACAAATGACAAAAACAAACTTCGCTTTGACTGCATGAAATAAAATAAGTCAAACTAAAATGACTTCAAACCATCATAAAAATAAACCCGAATAGTTTTTTTTTAATATATATATTTCTTTTTACAAATCCAATAAAAATGGTTAAGGTATAACAGAATTACCTAAACTAACATAAAAAAGAATTTAAAATGGTTATCAATAAAATTAACAGTATTAATAAATACTATACTATAATTTATACTCACGCTGTGTACTCATAGGGCAAAACAGACTCCACAGAATCCAGCCTGTTCACAAACAGCTCAATTGTTGACTGTCAAAAAGAGAAGAATTAAAGGTTATAGCGATTTTGAAATGACCACAGTAATCCCTTCTTTCTGTAAAATCTTTGAAGTTTAAAATTACTCATGTAACAGCATCTCTATCACAAAAAAAAAAAAAAAAAAAAAAATGATTAGCTCAAAGGGCTTAGAAAAACAACTACAATGTAAACCATAGTCCTTAAACTGTCATATGCTACTAGAGTTATTGTTACTATTGTAAACAAAAATATTTCTGTGGAAACTGAGTAAAAATGTTTCAGAGGATCATAAGGATGATGGTAGTAGGCCAGTTGCAAGCAATTAAGCATGTTGTTCAACATATGATGCTGCTATGTATGAAAAAGAGTAGTAACTTTTGTAAGCTTGTTAATGGAGTATATTGTTACACCCCCAAGTAAGAATATGGGAATGAGGGGGAAAAACATGTCACACCTGTTAAACCAGTTTATTTGTGGATGTGCGTTCCTAACTACCTGCTATTCCCTCAGGTATAGATATTAACAAAACATACGATTGCATTACACACTTAAAAAAAATTATAAAGAATACGACGTAACGATATAATTTAGAACTTGTTAATGGGATTTATCCAATTCATTCGTGCACTACTTTACTTCATAACCACGCACACGAATGTACTTTTAATTATTAATTGTTTTACCTCGGTAATATTACAAAGAAAATTTAATCAAGAACGAAGTAACGTCTCCTTTAGTGTAAAACAAACGCAGTTTGGGAGCAAAACCGGTTTAACAAATTAATATTTTATTTTTAAGGGAACTAACGTTTACAGTCAAGGTCCAATTTAAGAGTGACACATGAGAATGGACAGAACAACTACACTTGCAGGTTCACAGACCTGCGAAAGTCAGTTTTATGGAAATACAAAGTTTTTAAAAGGACACGAGCAGGTTTAGCGGTTATCTTTATCAAGGCAACTGACACCCAGCAATAGCATTTCGAGCTAGCATCACGCAGCATAGCGACCCTGCTACAGAGAAACACGACACATCTCATACATTTGCACAAAATCATGTATTACGCGCATTAATACGAACATTTACCTTGCAGTCTGGTACGTCGCTGTTTTTGTCGCTATCTTCTTTCTCACAGAAGCTAACCGGGGCCAAACCAGGAAGATAGAAACTCCACGATCCGCACACAAAAAACAGCAAAAATACAACACGGAAACTGTGGAACACGACCATTTTGCCTCGACCGACTAGTTAAGGATTCGGTAGACGTATTCACATGCGTGAAATGTAGATATGCGTGTCAGAATTCAGACATTGGGGACATCTAAACGCAAGCGCTAGCGAAACCGCTGCCTGCGTAGCAGCATCTGACTCCTCAGACACGTCACCCGTCACGAACAGCATGATGGGATAGCGGTGGACTTCAACGCGGAAGACAATGGAAACAACATATAAAAGTCTTGAAATTGATGTCCTTGTTAAATTTAAATTATTAGAATTCTTCAAATTTAACCAATATTTTAATGTTTACTACTAATGTAAACCTTAACCTTTTTTTACTCACACATAGTATGGATGTAATAAAACAACATCCTGTCTCTGTAATAAAATTTTATAGGTTTATAACACGTATCTCTTTAAAAGCAACAAGGTTGATACACTAAACCACCTTTTCTTGTTGAATCATGTTTTAATAAAACAGGGAATCACTGACAACGAGAGTGCTGAGACTGATCACAAATGTTTTAAAACAAACCAGAGAAACAAGGGGAACAGAAGTTAGATGCACATAACAAATACACTCATTTTAATGTACATCTTCAATACCCATTGTATATCCCAAAAACATTCAGCAACCGTTGTTCACACATCCGATGTTACAAAATATCTTCTCTAAAACAAATGTAAATGATAAAGTTCTTATGCAGTACATGGTTATCACACTTCAAAGTTCAAGGGTTGTGAAACCTTAGACAGCATCTCCACAGGCTACCATGGCCAGTCTCTGTGGTTCTCCTCAAGTTTAGGGCAGCAGTCGTCCACCAAGCACTGAGCTAAACAGTTTCAGTATGTGAAATGAATAGGGTTGACCATGATCTGAAATCAGTACTTTCAGACTGTACTCACTGAGCACAATCAGGAGATGCACAGCTCTGCTGGTGTGCTGAGCTGTTGGGCTGCAGGGGCTGAATCAGTCTTCTCCTGTCCACTGGACAGGCTGGAGGCCATTTTCTTTTTAAAGAGACGTAAACTCAGTTGCATAAGTTCATTGTCCACCACTGGAGCGCTGGTGTAGATCTGCTTGGTTGTGCCCTACATTATGAGGAATACAGAATCATTAAACCAAATACTAAATCATGTACACCTTATTAAACTAATTTCACATAAATTAATCACTTAATACTCAAAATATGCAGCAGTCTGTTAAGGACTAATAAATTCTAGACAAATATGGCATGATTTTTTCTTGTAAGAAATTAATACTTAATATAATTAATAGAAAAGGATGGGCTAAATGGATAAAAAGCAAAAACAATAGTAAAAGACTTTAACACCAATATTTCAAATATATGCAGTTCTATTCATCTAAAAGCCTAAAAATGAGTTGAATGTAAAATTTCTACAAATATATGAAGCAGCACAACAGTGATAAGAAATGTTTCTTGAACAGCTAATCAAGTATCATGTGACACTGAAGACTGGAAGGCTACTGAAAATTTAGCCTTGCATCACAGTTGCATTAACAGTTATTTGCAATATTTTATAATTATTTAATAGATTTTTTATATTTGTCTTAAGATTTAAAATGAAAAATCTATTACCAGATGCTGGTATAAACTGAAATTTGCACAGATAAATAAATCCCAATATTACAGTTATGTTATATTCCTACAGTTAAGTTCCTTCTACCTGGGGAAAATGGCCGCAATTATGCTTTCAGGAATATTCAGTTGTTGTAAAAATCCATCTGTTACCAGTGCCATTTTTATGCAGCACAACGATCTTGCTGCCCAAGACCTCTTTGCCTCTACCAATCATGAGATGTTTGTATACTAGCATTCAGGGGTGGATGAGACTTTTTCTAACCTATCAACATGCACTAAACAAGCTGATTCTAATTTTTAGAACTACTTACCTGACCATGCCGTACAGCTTTTTCAATACGGGTTTTAAAGCGTGTTCAATATTTTTTTCCTGTCATTCCACTTTATTACATATACATTTTTTTAATTAATTGTAATACTAAAACGTCTATATCTGTGTAGATTTCTTGTGTTAATACCAGCATCTGGCAAACATTTCATGAGAACTGCTGCATTAAAACTGTTTAATTAAAAAAATGTTGATGTGTTAAATACTTATGGGAAATAAAATTTTATTAAAATTAAATAAAATTAATAAAATAAAATATTACATTTCTCATCTCTTCACATTAAATTTAAGATTAAAAGCTAGGGTAAAACATAATTTGTCAGATTTTCTCTGGTGTGATTTTTCTCTATTCTCTTAAATATTTAAATGAAATAAATATTCAGTTAAATATTTATAATAATTTCTTTTTGTTCTTCTTTTGATGCTTTAAAAATCCTCTAAGGCACCTCACTACATTCCAATTAATACAGTTTCAGAAAGCCAAGATTAAACAAAAGAACTGCCTCTGATTAAAGACCATAAAAGCACCTTGTCGTTTTTCAGGAGCTGTCTGCGTATGGCAATGTCTCTGCGAGCACACAGCGCCTTGCAGCAAGGGCCCAGGCTCCTCAGTAGGTTGGCCCTCTCCATTCTCCTGTTGTACGCAGCCATGTTCAGAGCACCCAGATCATGCTCTAAGAGTTTATCAGCATCTATGGACAAATATGAGATGCAAGTTACTTAAATAATCATGTTTGTATGACTACACTGATTACCAAAAAATAAATACTTGAGTTAATCGATTAGTAGACACAAATTTTTAACAAAACATTAGCTTTGCTGAAATTGTTCATCTGCAGATTCTCTGCAGTGAATGTCCTAACAGCTGATAAAAACTTAAAAAAATCCACACCTCCAGTCCATCAACTAACATCTTGAAGCAAAAAGATGTGTTTCTAAAATATAAATCCATTGTTAAGATGTTTTTAACTTCAAACCATTGCCTTAAGACCTTTCAGATGCGATGACGTGGTGGAATAAAACAATACATTTCTATGGATGCTTCTACATCGCGCAATGAAAATGTTTTTTTCCCCCCAATCAGTCCGACAAATCTTTTCCGTTTACGTGAAAACAAGGGCAGTCCAATAAGGTTGGAGCTAGGATCACGTGAGCAGTTGCTGTAGCACAAAAGGGTGAGAGTGGTGGCACTGTTTCAAAACCAATGTGAACAAACATAGAAGAGTATCCCACATTTCACGCTCGTTCGTTTGGCGATTCGTCTCGCTTTTTGTATCACGCTTGGTGACAAACTGTCTTTAGGCTAAAATATGAGTCCTTAATTCACGATCATGCCATGGCGTCCTCTCACATCAAAATCAACCCTCATATTTGTTTATAACTTGTAAATGACGCTCAATCGGTGTATGTTTCTCACCTGATTCAGACATGACAAAGTTTTTTACTGGAGAAAGCAATATTTTGGATAGAGGACTAGTTATAATAGTTATTACAGTTTAGCCAGAAGCAGCAGTTTGGAGATAAAACATCATTATGGATTTATTTCTTAGAAACACACATCTTTTTGCACCACAAGATGTTAATTGATGGACTGGCGCTGTGTGGATTGCTTGTGGATTTTCTGATTATTTTATCAGCTGTTTGAACATTCACTGCAGAGAATCCACTGGTAAGAAAGCGTTATAATACTTAAGTTCTCAAATCTGAAAAACTCATCTACAACATGGATAGCCTAAGCATGAGTACACTTTCAAAAAATGTTCATGTTTACGTGACCTGTCTCAAACTGAACCATTTCTTTAAAGGTGGATTTGCACATTTACCTTTAGGGTCTTCCAACTCTCTGGAACACACTTCTTTAACTCTGTCAAGGAGCTGAGACCCTGCCAAGCGTCTGGATACTCCTGCTCTGAGCAACACAGCCCCTGGGGTGAATCGGAGCAGCGCTGCCCCAGGAGTTCTAGGCTCCTGTTTTTGCTTGGGCATCAAACTGGACCAATCTACATCAATCACATCTAGAGGCCCTGAAACAGAACATGCACATAATGAACAACATGAATATGGCATAAAGGACTGTGATTACTTAGTTCCTGCTTATTTCCAGGTTAGTGTGTGTATTATTCTGTAAAAATGAATTTAACAGAATGTACAAAAAGTTACTTATGGCCAGAGCTTTTTTTTTTTTGGCTAGAATGTCCACATTCATTGTTTATTGTTATAGTCCCAATGCAAACTTGATCATCAATTATATTTTTCCTACGGGCAGTATACAAATCTGAATGTGCTTAATGCAAACAACAATGACAAATTGCCAAAGGGTGGCATATGCAAATTTGCTGCCTTTGTCACTGCAGACATATGTCTTTGAACTATTCTCGACCTGATTTAACAATCCGTTTCAGAAATTATAAATAAAAGAAGGTTTTTTTATATTTTTTTTTCTTCCATTCTGATTTTGTGAGACAACGGTGGATAAACCTCAGCCCTTCTAGATGGGCCAGGAGCTATGCTCCCCCCAGAAGAACATTTTGTAAATTTTAAAATCAAATGCATCAATCTTGTGCACTTTGAAAGTAAAGTTAGGAAATCCAAATTAAGAGCTTTTGAATAGGACAGTAAAGATGTGTTTCAATTGACTTGAAAAGTGGATTTGAAGTTGAAATAGTTGTGATAGTGTCTCAGTCCACACTGTTGATTAAAAAAAAAAATAAAAAAATTCCTGGTAAGTATATTAACTATATTACAGCAGTAAAATTACAATACGTATGTTTTTTTCCACATGAAATATTAAAGTTTTGGTGTAAAACTGCCCTTAAAAGTTTCTCTGACCAGAGATTTACAAACGCTTCTCTTCAGAAATTTAGCAACATGCTTTGCAAATATGGTTAACTTGAAAGTACCTAGTGCATGAATTCATAAAAGCATGTTAAACCCACAGCTCATGCATAGATGGAGTTTACTGTATTTACTGTACAACTGACTATAAAGTGTATTTAAATTAAGTTTTGTAAGTACTAAGCCAAATCAAGATTTCCAATTTAGTTTGAATGACTGTTTTGCACCACTGCTTTGGCAAAATTTAAAAGATCTATGTTATTACAAGAAATTTGTGAAAATGTGGTGGGACAAATCAGACTGTGGCAGGCTACTTGTCTGTGGTTTAAGATTGTCTTCATGGGACCCTGTTTTAAATAGTGTTACCTACCAGAAATCTTTTCATCATCTTGCTGTTCGTCCCTCTTTTGACTGTCAGCCAGAATCTCGTCTAGTTCATCATCACTGATTGGCTCATACTCCTCACCACCTGAGACAGCAGACTGAGCATCATCGCCCTTTCCGTCCTCCTCTTCTGAGAGATAGAACAAACACACAGTAAACTTAAAATCTTAAAAACGGCAATAGTTGATGGTGAGAAAAAATTCCTACCATCAAGACTATCCATTTTGGGTTCAGATGCTTCCCCTTGCAGCTGTGAGTTGTCTGTTGGCTTATCTACATCCATGAGAGCTTCTCTGGGCAACATAGGCTCGTACTCTCCCCTCTCCATCTTAGTTTCAGATCTGCTCTTTGGTTCCCTGTGAGCCTGAAGGTCAAACGGAAGCATCCTTTCCCGTTCACGCTCACGGTCCCTTTCACTACGCTCACGATCCATTCGCTCGTGTGCCAGCAGCCCTTCAGGTAAGAGTCGTTCCCTTTCACGCATCTCCCGCAAGTCTCTCTCTCTAATTGGCTCACGGTTGCCACGGAGGAGGGGCTCTCTGCCCCGCCCACCCCACTCACGAGGTTCTGGGTCCCAGTCTCGCTGTTGGGTTTGTTGATTTTGCATCTGACGGTGATCCTTTTTCTCACGCTCTCGATCCAACTGATCGCGCTCTCGTTCCCGGTCACGTTCACGGCTGTCGTAGGAGCCAGCTCTGGAACGAGCCTGACGCTCAGACTCCGGTGAACTGCGACGAGAACTGTGACTCCGGGAGTCCTGCCGGTCTGTGGAAGCCAATAAAAGCTTATATTATGGAGAATTCCAAACTTGAACATAGCAAGTTATAATAAAAAGTGACAAACAACTACTGTTGAATAATTCCTGT
Source organism: Enteromius mattozi (assembly GCA_032359235.1). Classification (NCBI taxonomy): domain Eukaryota; kingdom Metazoa; phylum Chordata; class Actinopteri; order Cypriniformes; family Cyprinidae; genus Enteromius; species Enteromius mattozi. The sequence continues at coordinate 1,404,646 of JAUMHE010000001.1, read as the reverse complement.
TTACACTAGTCTGTTGTTTTTCATTTTAAAATGAAAATGATCCTCGTCTACACTGGTGTTTTTGCTGTGTTTTAGAAACAATCTCAGTCTACACAATGCAACTGAAAACGCATGTCACATGACCATTCATGCAGGTCCAACCATGGATACGCAGAGCGAATGAGGGCAGCCACGCCAATTCTCCATTTTCGTTCTGTTTACACTGAAATGCAACCCCAGAGTTTACAAACAAAAACGAGGTCTGCAGCGTTTTTAAAAGTCTCTGTTTTCCATAATGTGCAAAGATTCAGAGAATCCAGAGAAATCACAACAAGGTGGAAACCTCAGTTGATTGTGCTTGACCTTTGAGCTCTCAGATGGCATTGCACACATGGGCTCAGGAGTACTTCAGAAAACCACTGTCATTTACCACAGTCTGCTGCTGCATCAAGAAATGCAACTTGAATATTTGTTACTCGATGAGAAAGCTATACATCTCCACAATGATGCCGCCAGGTTCTCTGGGCCAGAGCTCATCTCAGAAAGTCAAAAAGACAGTGAAAATGTGTTTTTGTGTTCAGAAGTCCATATTTCAACTCGATTCCGGGAAAAATGAATTTTGAGTTCTCAGTCTCAAAGACCAAAGGGACCATCCAGACATGCATTAGTGACAGAAGCAAAAGCAAATGTGCGTCATGGTATGGGGGTGCAGTAGAGCAAACAGCAACTGTGACTAGCATATGTGCAAAGGTACTATTGAAATGGAGGCATATACTGGGATTGTACAGACAGATACTGCCATCAAGATGTTGTCTTTCATGGGAAGTCCATGGCTATTGTCTTGATATAATAACCAAGTTTCCATCAAAGGCATTTTTTTTCGAAAAAATATTTAGCGCTTCAAATTTTTTACCGATATAGCTGATGGAAATGCTAATTATCGATAACATTTTGTAAATGTCGACAGTATTTTTCCGTTTAACTTTAGCGCATACATTCTATATCGATAATTTAAATGTCCCAAAAAATTGTTTGGAAACACCTTTTTGTGCTACAACAGTATGGTTTCATGGACGAAGTGAATGTGCTAGCAGATCTGTCTCCTATTGAAAATGTATGGCTTATCATAAAAAGAAGAATCAGTTTGGACAAAAATATTACTTGCATAACAAACAAGTATCCCCAATTCCTAAACAATTAAACATTGTAATCAAAAGGACCGCTAATACGACACAGTGTTAAACATGCCTCTGTCCTAGTTTTTTTTTGGATTGTATTGCAGCTGTCAAATCAAAATGTGTTCATATTTACAAAATACACTTAAGTTGGTTAGTGAAAATTAAGTAAAAGTTAAAAAGAAAAATGGAAAAAACAAACAAACAAACAAACAAACAAAAAAAAAAAACCAGATTCTTCATTTTATTGCATTTTACAAAAAGTCCCAACTTGGGGAACTGGAGTTGTAATATAATTTTAACAATACTAACAGAAAATTTCTTTAAAACTCCAAGCTTTTATAAGGGGGCTCACCTGAGGAAGTACTTCGACTGGGTTCTCCTCTTCTGAGCTGATCAATCCTCGACTTCCTCTCTCCTCCCATCTGTTCACTGGCCGTTGCCCTGTCCCTTTCTCTCTCCCTCTCTCGGTCTCGTTCCCTCTCTCGCTCTCTCTCCCGAGAATTTCCACCTTGCATGAGTCCCCTGCGGGCCCTGAGTCCCTGAGGGCCTTCGTCACGGTGGGCCGACTCATTGGAGGGCGAGCGTAGTCTTCTCGAAGAAGCGCGGCTTTGGTTGCTCCCCATGCTACTGCTGCGCTGCTGCTGCATGTCTGCTTGCTGTGGCTTACGCAGCATGTGTTGTGGCAGTAACGGCTGTAAAGGAAGAGACTGTATCAGCATTGGAGGGTCAGGGAGCAGGGGGGCGATGGGTGGGTCCGTACGGTCCCGACCGCCACCGCGTGCACCCCTTCTAGGGGCACGATCAGAGGAAAGCAGCCGCTCCGGTGGCCTATCGGATGGCAGGGAGGCAGAGGAGGTCTCGCCTCGCTCTGGTACATCCTCATCAGACCAGTCGCTGAAGTTGGCATCCATTTTAGCAGAAAGGGAACTCTGTCCAGCCGTTAAAGCCCTCTGGGAAGGAAGATCATCCTTGCTGATTGGCGGAGGTGTACGTGGACCTCGTCGCCTCTTGCTGAGGGGATGCTTGGCGATCAGCTCATCGTCAGAAACATCTGACTCAGGACCACGCGAGCGTTTGCGCTTCCTTTCTAAAGCTTTCTTCTTGGTCGTCTTGCGGGGTGAGAGGAGAGCCTGGGGGGCTTCGGCTACAGAGGAAACAGACGGGGGTTCAGGGTTACTGCGGTCCCCTCCAACAGATTCCTCCTCTTTACGGTTCTTCTTCAGATTTTTCTTCTGAGATTTAGTCTTTTTCTTCCCCTCTTCATGAACAGCTGTTAAAGAGTCTCTGTCCTCTATGGAAGGAGGAGGAGGAGGAAGAGGAGGAGGAGGAGTGAGGGCGGCAGTAGGGAGATCCCTCTGCTCTTTCCCTCTTCTGGAGTCAGAGATGACTGCAGCAGAAATATCTGGAACGTGTTCTCCACGCCGCTCTGCTCCTCTTCCTGCTGCTCTCTCAACGCGGGAATCCACCTCCTCATGTCGGCCACGGCTTTCTTTTTTATCCCCACGGCGGTCATCTTCTTTCCAGCGATTGTGTTTATCATCAGTAAAAGAGCGAACAGGTGAGCGGGCCGTCTCTTGAGGACGAACCACTTGACTCAACAATCGGTGCTTATCACCTGAAACAAAACCATACATGTTATGTTCAAATATTCAACAAATGTGCACAACAGATCTATAAGGAGTGCAAACATAACCTCAGTTGAACTCCTACCTTTCTCCTCAGTGCTGTTGTAACCGTCACTGTCTGCAGGGCTCACATCTCGCCCTCTCTTAGGAGATGGCCGTGGACTGGGAGTGTTCTCAGCACGATGTCTCTTACGACTGCAAACAAAGCAAAAGGCAAACACTGTTGAACACCTGAGAAATTTTCTAACGTTAATCTGTTAACACACTAGCGTTGAAATGTTCCGGTCTTAATGTTTTTGAAAGAAATCTGTAGTACTTGTAGAGGCTGCATTTATTTGATCAAAAACACAGTAAAAACTGTAATAATAAGAACTATTTTTACAGTTTAAAATAACAGCTTTCTATGCAAATATATGTTACTCCTGTGATGTGAAGCTGACTTTTTACTGGTCATTAGTCTTCAGAGTCACATGATACTTTAGAAATTATTCTAATATGCCGATTTGCTGCTCAAGAAACATTTCTTACTAGTATCGTTGTTAAAAATAGTTGTGCTGCTCCATGTTTGTGTGTAAAATTATATTTTAGGAATCTTTGATGAACAAAGTTTTAAAGAACACTTGTTTATTTGAAAAACAAATCTTCTATAACATTATACATGTTTAAACACCCCCCACCCCTCAAATTATCCCTCACCCCCCAAAATATTGAATCGCAGTGTAAATTTTTATATTGCCAGCTGAACAATATCATGAAATATCCTACATTAGGTGTTTTCAGAGCTTCTAGCTTTTAATATATGGGTATTCATCTAACTATCACCATATATATATTTTCACATGAATACTGACGTGCATAGAACAATCTTGTCTGAGATATTAATTTTATTGGTCCAAGCTGATAATGGATACATAACTCGGATACTGGATTAAAATGTGGATACATAGGTGTCCCATATTTGTACATTTCAACCAACTTTGAAGTCAATTGCTCAGTGCTATAAGGTATTGCTTTAAAAAAAAAAAATAAAAAAAAAATATTGGTAATGGAGCTATTTCCTATTGTACACTGCAATGCTGTGATGCCTAAATTCAAAATGTTAAAAAAAAAAAAATATAAAATGACTAATTTAAGTTTATTTTTAACATATTCAAAATAGACAAATTTAAAAGGCCAAAGTAAGCGAAAAATAATTATTGTCCAATCTTTATCAGACATAGACAGATAACATTTTCAACATTGGGTTACGCAAAGAAAGAGACTGTAAAGTGGCACCAGTATGTTTCCATGGACAAATAAGTCATACAGTTCAGCATCCATTATACAATTATATCAGCTGAATACACAGTTGACCGATTCGAGAGATTGTCTGAAAAATGACTAACAACACTGGAGCACTTACATGTTCTTTCTTTCTTCGTGAGTATCTCGGGCAGAGCGGTCATCTCTCGATTCATCTCTTCTTTCCCGCCTCTCTTCCCTCCCTTTTTCTCTCTCATCCCACTCCCTCTGCCGTTCTCTCTCTCTTTGCTCCCTTTCCCTTTCTCTCTCCTTCCTTTCCCGTTCCCTTTCTTTCTCCCGCTCTTCTCGCTCCCTTTCCCGCTCCTCCCGTTCTCTTTCCCGCTCTCTTTCTCTCTCTTCCCTCTCCCTCTCTCGCTCTCTTTCCCGCTCTCTTTCCCGTTCCCTCTCCCTGGCTCTTTCACGCTCTCTTTCAGCCTCTCTTTCCCGTTCTTTCTCCCTCTCTCGCTCCTTCTCTCTTTCCCGTTCCCTCTCTCTTTCTCTGTCCCTTTCCTTCTCTCTCTCACGGATGCGGTCATCTCTTCTGTCATCTCCTCGATCATTCCTACGATCATCTCTTCTCTCTTCACGATCAAGGTCTTCACTGCGGTTTTGCTGGCGGACAGGAGAAGGTGCTCTTTGTTCTACTGAATAAAAACAGATAAATAACACCAAAAGTTGCTCTCTGTGTCATTTCTAAGCAACATCTCTGTGCTCTTTTTTATAATACAAACGATGACTGACTGTCATACTCATAATTTAATTAATACATAATGTAATGGCATCAAGGCTATAACACGATTGGTTATCAAGGCACATGAGATCCAAGATGATGGTTACTATCTCCTAATAAAAAAAGAACATCTCTTGCTCTTAGTAACCTCTTTCTCTGTTGTCACGGCGGTCTCTCTCTGCATGTCCTCCCCGTCGTTCATCTCTGGGCTGTTCCACTCGCTGTCTATCATTATCGTAGCGATCACGATCAGTGTTTCTCTCTGAGCTCCTCTCTCTCAGACCACTGCTGCGAGACTCCCAGCTGTCATGCCCACTTGCACTGCTAGTGTCCGCCTGTGACACTCTACCACCACGAGCAGAACCTGAAACACAAAATTCATCACAATCCTCTGTGTTTTTAAAATTCACAAAAGTTTAAATTCATGTTTCAAGCGCTTATCCTCTTAGCAATCCTGAATAACAATGAAGTTAAACAATGAATAAACAATGAAGAATATAATAAACTACGACTGGGACTGTCATGTACATACATTATAATGAGAACAGTACTATAATAAAACGCTGTGAATTTTTAAAAAGTTTAGCTTATAACATTATAATGAGAGCACTACAGTAAAACTAAAATGTTGTGAATTCTTAGGGTTCTGATGATGTTTAATGCATTTTATAATGGAAACATAAAACATTATTTACTCGTATCTTACAGATAACATTTGTATCTGTGAGGCATCTGTTACACATTTTCCATGTTAACATCAGTAATGATGACCGTCACATGACTGACATGAATCTTATTTTGCCCCGCCCCAAACATATGATTCGACTACCAGTCGACTATTGGCAAGATTTGAAAATTCAGATTCAACTGTGAAAATCCTTAGTCAGGGAGACCCCTAGTAAAGATAAATCTGACCAATATTATTACTCCTCTGATTTCCATAGATAATTGCATTAGTGTTGTTACTGTGTTACTGTTGTATCTGTTTGAGTAGTGAAATTATTATATTGTGATATATTTTTGTATGTAGCCTACAAAGAACATTATCTTCTCACCTTTTTCTGTGGCGTCCCCACGGCCCCTTCCTCTGCCTGTTCTTTCAGCTCGAGATTCATTCCTGTTGTCCACTCTACTGTCATTTCTCAATTCCTCCCTTCCATGCCCTCTTCCATAACTCCTTTCCTCCTGGGCTGTCGTTTCCTCCTTTCTATGGGTTTCGTTTCGTTCTCTCTCTCTTTCCCTCTCTCTTTCTCTCTCCCGGTCCCGGTCTCTCTCTCTGTGCTCCAGGGATTCTCGTCCTGAGCGGTCTCGTGTTTCTCCTGCACGGGTGTCCCGAGTGTCTTTGACCTCCCCGCGGTGCTGGCGCTCATCCCGGATATCTCTTCTATCCCGTTCACCACGCCGTTCTCGGCCATCCCTTGCATCACGGTCATCTCGAGAAGAGCTCTGCTCGATCTCATAGTCTCGCTCATCCCGGCTGCTGTCTTTTTCACGCTTTCCACGGCTCTCTAAGGGCAGAGAGGAAATTAAGCAAGCAGGAGATTTGAAAATCTGTCAGTGACTAAATTGTTCAATAGCTGCACATAGCCAAAAGTATGATGGAAAACATACCACAACCATACAGGACAACATAAAAAAGAATGAAGTTAAGCTGAGTAAATAGGGCTGGGCGATATGGCTGAAAACTGTATCACAATATCAGTGTTTCATATCGCTCGATATCGATAATTATCGATGTTTTTATGACCCATTTAAAATAAGGACCAGGAGAA
>JAUMHE010000001.1:1387357-1397981 GCA_032359235.1 Enteromius mattozi | reverse complement strand
TATTACAGCTTTTGGTAAAACAGCTTCTGTTCCGAGGTACTCTTGCCCATAGTTTTTCAGGTAGCTTTCCAGGTAGGCTTTTGGAAGCATCTTGGAGACGTTGCCACAGTTCTTCTGGATTTAGTCTGTCTTAGTTTGTTCTGTTTCTTCATGTCATTCCAGACAAACTGGATGATGATCAGATCAGATCTTTGTGTGGAGCACTGGCTGTTGTCAGACTCCTTGTGCAGACAATAACCTTGCATTATTACAATTAATGACGAAAATAATGTTTGGAAATGTAAACTGATATTTCCAACTGAAACGCTACCGCGAAAGATAGAAATAACCAACTTAAAACCATTTTTTGTTGGTGAAAATACTAGTAGCCTAAGACTTTTGCACAGTACTGTATTTCATGGACATTTTCACTGCTAGTCTGCTGCTGTTGTCATCCAATGGTAATTCATGCTTGTATTAAATATGTATTAAATGTGTTGCTCATGAATGACTTTATTCATTTTAAACGACTTTATATGACTTTCAGTGAGTGATTCATTCACTGTGTTTGTGACCACGTATATGCAACATCCTTCCATTCATCAAATCTTTTGCTTTTTGTTTTTTGTACAAAGCCTACACAAAAAGTTGAAAAACTCAGACAAGAAGACAGCTGAGGGTTAAATTAAGTATTAACGGTTAATCCCTTTTTTTTGCCTGGTATTATAATGATTTTGATTAGATTATGATCGAAGTTTGTAAAAAAATACATGTTGGGGAAATTAGGCTATTCAAAATTTTTACATTTTAACGGAATAAGTGAATGAAATGAATAAGATTTAATCATTTAAGTCAGGAAAACGATCCGTTCCTCCTATCAAAAGTACTAGCTGTGATTTTATACTTGATCTTTGTATAAAATTGTTGTATGACAGAAACGGTGTGAGATTTACTTTAAACAACTGTCACCCAGAATTTTCACAAATAATAAAAAAGTCACAAATAATTACAACGAAATGGCAAGTAACACATTTAATAAAACATGAAAATTTCAAAACATGAAGTTGAAAGACTGAAATTGCACTTAAAACAAACTCCAGTAAATAAGTAAACAAGATACTAGTGCTAAACATATTTAAACTTAACATATACAAGTTTAAAAACCAAAGCAATGCGAGAAATGGTGCTTGAATGCTGACAGTTTGTCAGCTCCCATCACCAGACCTCAAAAGAAAGAGGGAAAATGGACAGAAACTGGCACTAATACTGCATAATGGATTTTCGAGAGCTAAGAGTAAAAGAGTGAACATCTCTCTTGTTCTGATGTTCTCCAGGGATGTCCTAATGCTAGCTTATTGATTAACTAGCCTCAACTAAACCACACATACACACACACAACAGAACAGATGACATGAATCAGCAGAAACGCCTGAATTGAAGAAAGCATCACACAGAAGAGCATATATATTTCATGAGTATAAATGCGTGAGAACATTCCTACTATGAGAGCTATCAAGATTAGCGCACAAAAAAAATAAACAGCACCTTAAATATTTATCAATAGAAGATCTCAGATGGCATGTGTAAACATTGCGAACCATCTGGTTTTAAGGGGACAAATCAATGCAAATGATCAAAGTTAACATGAAAGAGCAAAAGATATTAGCATTGACTGGATGGCACTTATACTGACAGAAATATCTTGGATACAATGGTTAAGTGTGGATCCAAATAATCTTCCATCTGTCCTTTAATGGGACACCACTGATCTGAAATATCACAGAGATATTTATAACAAGACCAAAGGATGAGTATCTGTGAAAGCTATGGAGCAGGCACACTTTCTCTAATGGATATTATATAAATATATGGCCTCTTTTAGATTTGCACCATGATTTAATCAGTACAAATTCTCAATATTCTGTCAAAGACGCATAGATAAACTCTATAGCCACAAATAGATCATCTATGCTGTACAAAGTACACACTGTGGGAATTTTGTCAGATGTAATATTCTCACAGTGAGCAGTCCTGCTATGCCAAAACTAAAGTTCTGAAATCTTCCATACGATGACCATACAGTTTTATGAACCTGTCAGAAAAAAACTTGCTTGCTATAATTTTTCTTAAGTCTTTCCAGATTTTGATTCTGGCTGCTGCCAGTCTACTAACACTCTTTGCACTGATATGTGCACAACTTTGAGGAAAACCAGCTGGAAAATTGTGTGAGCCAAAGCTAAACTAAGAGGGCAGACAGAGTGTAAACCAAGTATTTGTCACATCCAACTCAACAATAGAATATAAGTGAAGATGACTAGTTTATTAAGATGATTGCTTGAAAAATGTCATTTTATTATTGTGACTTTTATTTGTGGAGGCACTTTAGCTGCTGGAAAGTTGGATGGAACAAACATTAATTCTGTTTCGTTAATGTCAATTTCACCCAAAAGACACAAAAAGTTTAAAAAGACATGGTAAAAGTAATCAATAATGACCAAGCAGTTAAATCTAAGTCTTCTGAAGAGACACAATTGCTTTACATGATTACTGCACATAAAAAAGAATAGAGGAGATTCTGTGTTTAACATATTTGTTAGGTCTTATGGGTTTGGAATCACATGAGAGTGAGAAATTGATGACATTTTTATTTTGTGTGAAACTGCTTAATTAGTTGTAGTTTAATTGGAAACTCACAAGTAGACTATTTTGTGCATAACTAGTACAAACACACCACACACTTTCTGCACACTGCAACGTGAACATGTTCTCCTGTTGTGAGCTACCCTCTTTTAGTTCTGCTGAGTCCCTCTTGTATGCTGTTAAAACTGGCACTTGTCGAAGGCTGACCCTGAATCTGTGTGTGGGCCACAAAAAAACACTGCCAAACAGTGAGGCTGACCTGGAAACAGGCTTAAAGTTTCCTGTCTGGCACATGGGAGTGTAATTTGGAGAAGCCACACAATAAAACAGCCATAGTGACCAAAAGATTAACAGGAGGGTGACTAGTGGTTTGGAATCTACCAAGTATGTGTGTGAGACACTGCACTGCACAATCACCTTTAATGGAATCCATGTAAGGGGCATAAACCTGCTTGTGCACAAAAAAAACACCCCAAAAATCTTGACTCATAACCCATGTGAGTCGTTGTGACTAGCATGCCAGTGCAGATCCGGCTGAACAATTGGTGGCTAAAGAGAGAACTGTTACTGTTACTGTTCTCTTTTAAGGTAAAAATCTGAATGTATTTATCTGTTTATCAAAACAATTTTTAATTATAATTTTTTGGTGAGAGATACAATCTGACCAATGTATCATTATTGCACCTTAATTTTTCTCCAAAAAATGAAAATGATGTCAATTACTCATACTCATGTCTTTTCAAATCCATAAACCTTTATCAATTCTGGCAAACAAATTACCTTTTAAAAAATATTTTCTCATCATTTTTGTCCATCCATTAAAATTTTCATGCTTCAAAAAGTACAAAAATACACTGTAGAAGTATATGAATCAAGCAGTTTAATCCAAGTCTTCTGAAGAGACATGATCAAAGTGATATGATCAAAAGAACAGACCTCAAGGTTCAAACTTGTGTATGTACAATCATTTATTGTTTGTATTTACCATTTAAGATAGTCCTGTGGCTGACATGGTGGTAGACAAAGTTAATAAAATACTATAAACTAAAAACTACAAGACACTTAAGATTAATACGGGTTATTATAAACTTGCTTATTAAAGCAAGGTAAATGTGCAGTCGAGCAAAATGTTTTTCTTTTGTAATTAATCCTGTTTAATGTACTTTGTAAAGCTCTCACTGACTGTTTGTTTTTGCATCCTTTGAGGGAGTTCAAGTCTTTATTAACAAGGTCAGACCCTCCCAAAAATTCACACTCTGTCATCCATACTCAAATCTAAACCTCTCGGATACAGCCTGTTTTCTAAACACATGCTAAATCTAGTCCTACCCCAAAAGCCAATAGCAAATCAATGGAAACCACAAATGGCAATACACTTAGGTTTGGACTATATGTGTAATTAGTTTAGGTCTAGACTAGATCTAGTCTTTATCTTGTAAAACTATTTTATCTGAGGAAAACCATGAAATCAACAAGATTAGATGACTGGTGACCCTTCTGCCTCCATTACAGGGACACTCAAGCCTAGCCAGAAAAGTCAGCAAACAAAAAAGGACCTTCAACTATCAGCCCTCACATGTTCTAAGAGCGCAAACATTCTGAATTGACCCTGGAGTGTTTATGCACACGGCTGCAAGATCACAATCCTCATGTTTTACTATACTCACAGAGAGGTAAAACGTATTATGTATAAAACAAATACCACATTTTTAGAAGTAAGTGATTTAAAATGTTTAATTCATCCAGTTAGGCTCTCCGGTTTCTTACAGTCCCAGTCCCACAGTATCGCTAAGACTAAGAAAAAAATAAACTGTCCTAGAAACTTCCATCTGAAGGTGTGTGAAGATATTAATATCAGAGGTATAAAAGGGCATGTTCTTCTTTTGCATTTGTAGAATAAGCTTACATTTATTGCTAACAAATTGTTCCTACAAAAACTGTTAAAGTCTTCTGACTACTGGTAGCATGAGGAAGAGTGTCTAAAATAATGTCTTTAAAATCATACAAAGCAATATGATCAGCCTGTACAACCAGACACAGCTAAATTAATATCATATCTTCATTTTTTATTTTTTTTTTCCCCACTGAACTTAAAATTTCCCAATGTACAGATTCACTGCTTTCAGATGGCAACTATATTTCCAAAAGGATATGATGCAAACATACTGGAATTTGCAGTGGAAGAATAAGTAACAATATTGCAAACACAAACAATTAAGCAACAGATAAATAAACTATGAGGGCAGACATTTCACACAGTGGTGACCGGATATGCTCTGACCCATCTCGTTCCTTTCATTCATTCACTCTCAGGGCAGAGGCATGACCTTACAGCTTTTTAATAAATGAGATCATCCCAATGCTGGATTTGATCCATTTTTCTTATTTGATCCATTACCTAATTAAATTTAATTACATTTTCTTGTTTTAGTACATTATATTTCTCCTGGTCCTCTCTTTCTCTCTCTATTGTAAATATGCACTAAAAGAGAAAACTCTGTTCTGAGGGAAGGGAAAAAAACTGAGTGATATCTTTTCCAGCTGGATGAAGTAGGGGTGTCGTCATGCTGAGATCACTAATGTCACGAGAGGTCAAACATGACTGAGACACACATTGAAGGGAGGAATACAGTTTAGAATCTAGGCAATGGGCCACTTCATTTGTCCTTGCCAGACTAGCAAGTTTTAGTAAAGAATTGTCCAATGTGTTGCAAACACTCCATGACCAATTTCACAGACTTTTCTCCTGAAGTTGCTCCAGAATAGCTGAAACAAGAAAAAGCCATCTCTAACAACTTTCCCCATCCATTTTGACATCTGAGCAATTCCATCTGCCTTAGTTGTATAAAGTTACCAATGAAGCATTTCACCAAACCTTTCCCTATATCATATGAGAGGCAGCATGACAACATTTTGCTCTTTTAGAAAATCACTGGAATGTGATGAGGTCAGAGCAAAAGTGTCAGTACCTTTGTCAATATTTGGTCCAGAATCACAGTCAGTGTGTGGCCACACCACATCAATGTTTGAATCTTCATAAAGACTCAAATTCTAGGAGTGTTTCAATGAGTATGTGAGATTACATGCACAGTTATAATGGGCTTTGGATAGTAAAACTACAGTCTTCATGTGTCTGTCTAAATATACATGACACAATGCATAATAGAATATTCGAAGGATTAAATACAATGCACCTTTGTTACTTCTGTCCTTTAGTGTAAGTGTACAACACTGAGAATGATTGTTGTCTGATTAACATGTATAGATGCAGGACAAACCCAAGAACAATCCTATAATGTAGGTCTGTTGAACTTTTAAAATGCATTTCAACTTTTTGTTTTAGCTTCAATTATTTGTTTAATTTATGTATTTTGGACTGATTTCCATTACATTATACACAAAATTAAAGAAATAGTTCACCCAAAAATTAAATTAAATTCTGTGATCATTTGCTCATATGTTGTTCCAAACTAGTATACCTTTCTTCTGTGAAATGTAGATACTTTTAGAAAGGCTGGAAACTAAACAGTGTTGGTGAGCATTGACTTACATTGTAAAACACACTGTAAGACATTTCTCAAAAAAATCTTTAATTCAGTTTCAAAGAAGAAAGTAAGTCAAGCAGGTTTGGATTTACATGAGAGTGAATAGATGACGACAGAATTTTCATTTTTGGGTGAACTATGCCTTTAATGAGGATGAATTTAATATGTAGCCTAATCTTCTCCGCACATAAATGTAATACATAAAGCCTGACTGAATCGAATTTCTTCACAATTACACTGTTAAATAAGCCTACTGTTCTCCTGAAGCAATTTATTTAGTTTAAGCACGGTACATTTGTTTAAAAATAACAGACACACACAACTCAGAGTTTCTTTTAAAACACTCTCTCCCCAATGTCCAAAGCCACAGATTTCCAAAAGAAAAAGAAAAAAAATATGCTTTTATTTTTTTAAATCTCTTTTCTTTGAACTCCTTGCTAAATCAAATTTAGATTTTGATTTTGAAGAGCTAGCCCTGAAAGACCTGAAAGCCAAGGACCAAGCACACCTGATGATTGCTGCCAAGCATTTATACCAGCAGAGCATTTGCTGGCCTCCAGGTGCTCCCACTGCGGATCCTTGTAGCTGCTGAGGACTATCTGGTTTCACTTTCCCTGGTGACTGTTTCACGGAGGGTTACAGTTCTCTTTGAAGGTCTGCCCCCTTTTCTGAGGGGGGCGCTTTGGTAAAAGAACACCAACTAACATCTGAGTCCTTTGTGTGGCCCAAGCTCTTGAACAAAAAAAAAGCACTAATTTTGAATTCAACTCAAAGTCTCAATTTTAAAAAATGTCTTAAATCAAAACAAAACTGGCAAAAGTCTAATAACCAAAATGTATTTTAGCAACTAGAGGATGGAGATAAAACTGCCCTATGCAAAGCGGGTTTATCTCCTGTAAATTTAGCATTAACTATAAAAACATGTTTAGTTAAACTGTTCACCCACATATTTGTCTAGCTGTGATGCACTAGCGACAGCTGTTTTTCTCATCCAAACTGCTTTGTCCACACACTCATGCAGGACCATAGATTCCCTTTCTCTGCATGGCAGTGCACAAGAAACTGAGAAAACATGGACCAAATACTTATTTTCTTAAGGTTGGCAAATTACAGACTGCATCCCACCTTCTACCCATTAGTCCACTAGCTAGTAGACAACATCCTCTGACAGTGAACAGCTATTGCAGACTAAAAAAGGACACAACTGAAGGGCACAGGTTCAAAAGGAAAGAGGAAAAAGTGACAAGGACTTATTGAGAAACTTCCTATGATTCGATCTCTTACTACATGGACTTTTATTTGGCAGAAGCACTTGAAAAACATGGACACCCCTCAGCGGATCTTGTCAAATATACTTAAGCTGCAGTCAGTCATTTAGTCCTACCAGGGAAAACAACAAATTAGATTTGCTTCACTTACCAATGCGGTTACAGCCTACACTGTGTTTTGACACAGTTATATACAAATAGACTGGTTTAAATGATTTGTTACATATTTATGCATAAATGATGGACGTAAAAGTACGTTTTTCATCCAGATTAGATATATTTTGTATGAGGTTAATAAGTGATTTACAACTATAAAACTGAGGTGTGTCCATGAACAATAACACCTCAAAAGCAGCACTCCTGCTGTCTCCAATAAATTACAGATGTCATTTCCCTGTTCTCATGAACCAGGCTTGTAAGGGACAATCCCTGTTTAACATATATCCTGTGTGTCAGGAGTAACAAGGTTATTCTAAGAATAAACACCAATTATATTTACACCCACTTTGACAGCAGCATGGGCGCAACATAATCAGGATTCAACGGCCATTCGTGGATATGGATGAAGAATTAGATTTAAAACGATACTGAAAATACTTGGAAAAGGACATGTGACAAAAACATTTAGGACCTGAGTGACTGTAGCAGGACAATGAACACAGTCTGGATACGATGGCCTAGAGCGCACGCGACATGCAAATAAAAGACGTTTAAAACACGCCGGGAATCTTTACATATCCTACATTTCTCCCCTCAATGCCTTAATAAACTGCTTTCGTTCATTTATCAACCCTATAGGGTTATCGAATCGAGCTGTATGGTTTTAAATCCAGCTCTACATGCTAGCCTACGGACTCGATAGGGTGGAGACCAGCAAGCTGACAACATTGTCTCAAGTGATATTCATTTTAAAGCGCACAGATGGACGCATAATTACAGTGCGAGAAAATAAAACAACTCCCTTCACCAACGTGGGGTGAAGGGGGCATGAAATTCATGGGCGTTATGAACACACCCAGAATCACGCAGACATACAGCGTTGAATGAAAACACGTGACGGACTTTTTATTCTCTGTTAAAGTGCTGTTGGTAGATAAATGTAACATGATGAAAATACAATGTTACACTGAGCAACTAGACTAGACCATGCGCTATAGCCACAGTACAGGCTACTCGGCCACACACCCAGAACAGCCAGAGGCTTTTTTGACTCAACTGGAGATAACGTTAAACCCAAACGTGGATAATCACACGGGCTTATTACAGTTTTGCAAACTAACCACCACCTGGTCAGCCAAATTCATTGACTAATGATACAGAGCTTTTGTGCACGTGGGAACTGTCCCATTGTCAAATGACTAAGATGAATTCGACCCCTTTCTTTAACACGCTCCATGTCTTTTTGTCCAGGCAAATGTCTCATAAGGACACACAATAACAGCACACCATATAACTAAACCAGTTTGGGATCTTCCCTAATGTAAACCCACTTTTTACAACAGAACGCCGCACAAGTTAAATCCTGTGTATGAGTATCAGACACATGAAAGATGAGATATTAGTAGCCACTTACCCAGCGGCGAAGAGCTCTGCAATTCTTTTATGTTGATGAAAACAGCCGATAATTATTTAGAAGAATGTTAAAGATAGATATCCCACGTCCCTGGGGCTGAATAGCGCGGTATGTATACTAAAAAGACAAATTATTCATTTGCCCGATTCAATCCTTCTAGTCTTCTATTGACACATTTCGGTTTCCTCTCCCATTCTCTCTCCCGGAGAACGGAGATTGCTGCGCGTTCCTCGCGTCCCGTTTCCTGTCCTGCCCAGACTCAGCGCTCGACCAATCAGCCGACCACAAGGAGGTGCGTGGATCCCCCCTCTCTCCATACGAGAACAACAGCAGGCCGCTACTGGTGCATGACGACAACAGGCAGCACATGTGCGTGTATTATGGCACGGAACTATAGGCAGTTAGAATAATACAAGTACAGTATTTACAGGATCCGATTTACTCTTTGAAGTTATTGATTTGTTAGACAAGAAATAGGCTATTAATAGGCATGCGCGCCGAATTTCTCAGTTTTGAAAGGAAAAATTTCGCCATATGAAAAGTTCTACTGATCAAAGGTCTTTGGTTGATGATATAGATTGGTGAAAAGCCTGGCTTTTATCTGTGGCTCAATATCCAAGAAATTTTGATCTGACGTTCTAATATTTTGATTTTGCCAATGTTGTACACTCCTTTAGTTTAAAATATATTCTTTTTTTATTGTAATAATACAAAAATAAACCATGGAACATGCTATTATTGTTATTATTGTTTTTTTTATATGGTATATTTTACATTCACTAAATAATTGCAAATAGTTTCCCATCTAAAATTCAATTAAACTCACTTCTGAATCCCTTTTTACTTCATTAAGATATTACAGAAAATAATTTAAAGAAAATTCATGCAATTAGATGCTTTCCTTGTGTATGATTGTTTGAACTGATTGTTGAATGTCTCTGTAATACGTCATACGTTTTCTGTTTCGTTTGTTGATTTTGTTGGCTATATCTTCTTGTATTTTAAGTGTTGTTGTAACCATTTTACATGTGTTATAATATGTGTATATGCATTTGTAATTATGTTTAATTGAGTTAACTTTTTCGTAAAGTGTTTAATGTAGGCTTTATTTTAATGAATAATTGTAGATTTTTTTTTCTTAGTCACATCATGTGGAAAAGATAGATAGATAGGCCTAGATCTCCAAAGTGAAATAGTAAAAAACCGCAACAAAATGAGCATTTTGTAGTTAGTGAGTTTGTTTGTTTGAAGAACAAAGCAACACAATTTTAGGAAAGTGTAGTAACGTTCTCCCCCCAGCGGACAAAACCATAACTGCAACAGTCCTGCTTTCTTTATATAAAAGGTCTGCAGGGGTTGGCGCTCTCCCTGGCAGTGGCAGCTCGCGGTGCCACTTCCGGTGGCATCCCCAGATGCCACATATTTCCACACTAGTTGCTACTGGCAGTGGCAGTTCGCTGTGCCACTTCCGGGGCAGGTGCCACGGTTTTTCTCGCTGTTTTTGCAGTTTATTCGGTAAAAACGAAACGTTGTCAGTGGCGTGTCGCATGCGGTGGTGCTTTTTTTAATGATGATGCAAAGTTCCCACAGTTCCCCATTACTATACCTTTTTATGTATT
>JAUMHE010000001.1:1339863-1378781 GCA_032359235.1 Enteromius mattozi | reverse complement strand
ACAACAACTGATGTGATGTACAACATTTAAGATACACAGACAGATAAACAGACAGATTTTCTGTGTGAAAGCAACTTTTTTTTTTTTTTTTGGAGCCTATCTATTATGTTTCTATTTTATTGTACTCCATTATAAATCTGTTGCACAGAGAGAGATCAAACCCCCCAGAGGCAAGCTGTGTGTCCATGAAAAGTGACCAGTCAATGGGCAAGCCAATAAAATTTAAGGGAAGACAAACATCATCTGATTTGAGGTGCAGCATTTTAATCAATATATATAGATATCTTATTCTTATATCTATTACTAATATCTCTATTCAATACAGCATTATTGTCTAAATCTGCATATAGACAGAGAGATAGATTTCATATGTCTAAGTAATCTACAATCTACATGTAAAATCAATCTGAATTCTTGTATATACTACTAATGTCTCTATTATGTTGTTCTCTGTTCTACGTTTATTGCATAGAGATATTTCAAACCCACCAGAGTCCGGTTATGTGTCCATGAAGAGCAACCTGGCTATGGGCAAGCCAACAGAATTTAAGGGAAGACACACATCAACTAATCTGAGGTACATTTATGTTTAAATAGGTCAATAGATAGATAGGTAGATAGATAGATATCACTGTCACTTATATCTCCTTAATTAAATGTTGTAATCTGTTGAATCTTTATTTAATGGCTCTCAACTGGTACAAAGCACATTCAAATCAAATCTGATGAAGAAGTTTCAGTGTCTGCATGAAGGAACAGCAAAACAGGGAAACCCAACACTCCTAAATGAGATCTACACAGAGCTCTACATAACAGACAGTAAAAGTGGAGAGATCAATAAACAGCATGAGGTGAGACAGATTGAGACAAAATCCAGGACAGCAGCAACAGAGGACACACCAATCAAATGCAATGACATATTTAGACCTTTACCTGGACATGACAAACCCATCAGAACTGTGCTGACAAAGGGAGTCGCTGGCATTGGGAAAACAGTCTCTGTGCAGAAGTTTATTGTGGACTGGAGTGAAGGAAAAGCAAATCAAGACATCCAGCTCATTTTTCCACTTCCTTTCAGAGAGCTAAACTTAATGAAGGCCAAAAAACTCAGTCTTTCAGGTCTACTTCAGGTTTTGTTTCCTGAAACAAAAGAAATTAACATTTCCAGTGAAGAATATAAAGTTGTCTTCGTCTTTGATGGTCTGGATGAGTGTCGTCTGTCTCTGGATTTCCAGATCAATGTGAGGCTGTGTGATGTAAGTACATCTGCCAAAGTGGATGTGCTACTGACGCACCTCATTGCAGGAAATCTGTTGCCCTCTTCTCTCATCTGGATCACCTCCAGACCAGCAGCAGCTGATCTCATCCCCTCTGAGTGTGTACATCGAGTGACAGAGGTACGAGGCTTCAATGACCCACAGAAGGAGGAATACTTCAGAAAGAGGCTCAGTGATCAAAGTCTGGCAAACAGAATCATCTCACACCTGAAGTCATCAAGGAGCCTCTATATCATGTGCCACATACCAGTGTTCTGCTGGATCTCAGCCACTGTTCTTGAAGGAATATTGGGGAAATCATGGAAAGGAAAGGTCCCTAAGACTGTTACTCAAATGTACACATACTTCCTGATCCTTCAGACAAACATTAAAAATGAGAAGGACTATGAGAAGAAAGTGAAAGATGAAGACGTAATCCTCAAGCTGGGGAAACTGGCTTTTCAGCAGCTCGTGAAAGGCAACCTGATCTTCTACGATGAAGATTTGAGAGAGAGTGGCATTGATGTGACAGAAGCATGTGTGTACTCAGGATTGTGCACACAGATCTTCAGAGAGGAATTTGGCTTGTATCAGGGGAAGGTCTTCTGCTTTGTCCATCTCAGCATTCAGGAACATCTAGCAGCCTTATATGTGCACCTCTCCTTTACAGACTATGTAAATGTGTTCGACCATGACACCGAACAAAATATCTTCTCTAAGGTCTTAAACTGGATGAAAAATAGTTCATTATCTGGCCTACATCAGGCAGCTGTGGATGAGGCTTTACAGAGCAAGAATGGACATCTGGACCTTTTCCTACGTTTTCTTCTGGGTCTCTCTGTGGAGTCTAATCAGACTCTTTTACAAGAACTACTGACACAGACAGGAAGCTGTCCCTACAATAAAAAGGAAACAACTGAGTACATCAAACAGAAGATCAGGGAGAATCCCTCTCCAGAGAGATCCATCAATCTGTTCCACTGTCTGAATGAACTGGGTGATGATTCACTAATGCAAGAGATCCAGGCTTATCTGGCATCTGGAAAAATAAATCAAATCAAACTCTCTTCTTCACAGTGGTCAGCTCTGGTTTTTGTATTGCTGACATCAGAGCAGAAGATGGAAACATTTGATCTAAAAAAATTCATGGGAGCACAAAATACAGCAGATGCAGTTCTTCAGAAACTGCTGCCTGTGATTAAAGAATCCAGATCAGCTCAGTAAGTAAACATGTAAAAAATCACCACTACACAAAAAATCACTGAATTACATATGCATTTTGTGAAGTTTTCCTGATTGTTTTCTTTAAATGCAAATTCATCACTAACACTCATTAATCTATACAGATTGTGTAGGTGTGGTGTCACAGATAAAGGGTGTGCTGTTCTGGCTTCAGCTTTGAGCTCAAACCCCTCACACCTGAGAGATCTGGATGTGTCTGGAAATAAGTTACAAGATGCAGGAGTGAAGCTGATCTCAGATGGACTGATGGATCCTCACTGTAACCTTGAAATACTGCAGTAAGATTGTATAAAAGTATTATTCTCATTCCCCACATACTGAGATTAGCGAATAATAAAATGCATTCAAAAGAAAGAAAAAATTATCATGTCAGATAACTAAAGATGATGCTGTTTTGATCTTAATTTGGTAAGGTCATTGAATAATGCATAAAAATTACATTTATTATGCTCATATTGAAATTAACACTATCGACCACCCATAAAAAAAAAAAAACAGACTTCATGCAATTTGGTCCAGTCTAAAGTGCAAGTCTCTGTTTTTGATTGTAAAATTTCTGCTGATCTGATATATCCTGACTGTCAAGTGTCCATTTGTTCTCTAAAAGGTTGTGTGATTGTGGTGTCACGGATGAAGGTTGTGCTGCTCTGGCTTCAGCTCTAAGATCAAACCCCTCACACCTGAGCTGTTTGGACCTAACTGGAAATAAACTGAAAGATCTAGGAATTAACATGATCTCTTCTGTACTGGATGATCCTCAATGTAGACTGAAAACACTGCGGTAAGATTATGTAAATGTGTCACCAGTCTCCTCTGTTTTTTATGATGAATAAAGAAACTATTTACAAATTTAAAACAAAAAATAAAAATGAAAAATTTAATTGTTCTCTACAGGTTGGTTGATTGTGGTGTCACAGATAAAGGTTGTGCTGTTCTGACTTCAGCTCTAAGATCAAACCCCTCACACCTGAGAGAGCTGAATCTGTCTGGAAATAAACTAGGACCTTCAGGATTGAAACTACTCTCTAATGGACTGGAGGACCCTCAATTTAATCTGGAGATACTGTGGTAAATCATAGAGTCACATACACTGTTACTTAGCTAGAAATATTCACTATTCAATAGTTTAGTTGTAGTTCTAACAAAGAAGAAACAATCAGATTAAACATGCCTCTCACACACACATATACACACACACACACACAAGAGAGAGTTTGTGACTTCATAAAGAAATTATGGTAGCACTTTATTTTACCGTATGTGTACTTCCCTGGTACATTCATGGTAAAGGTCTTGTACCTACAAGCAAATGAGCAGTAACACAAGGTTTGTGTGTCATATACACTTTGATGTCATACACCGATCTATCTTTGTGCAGACACAAACAAAGCCAAAACCAAGATATTTTAGGCAATAAAGAAATCCTGGCCAGGACTTGGCCGGGAAAACAATCTGTAATACAATCTGTAGCATGCAATACAACATATACAATACATATACAATACATCTGATAAAACAAATGCAATTAAATAATAAGAATAACTTACGTCCAGGGACGTAACAGTATCGACACTAAATCGATACCTTAGCTGACAAATAAGCAGTTTCAAAAGATAACTTAAGTAAAAACAATTTTGTTATGAACACTGCATAAAACTCTGCAGTAACAAATGTGTTGCTTACGTGGGTACTTTCCTGGGATTACCAGACTCTGCAAATAAAATTACGTTCTTTAATAACATGAAACTGTATTTTAATTCAGCTATCATTATTTATGGTGTTGTAATTATTTTGTTTGTCAGTTTCTGATAAGAATGAGGCAGAAGATGTTTGTAAGAGTGTCTACCTATTTATATACACATATAAAATGAGTTTCACTGGAAGATTACGAGCTGGCTTATCTTTATCCGGAAGCATTAAATAGAGCTCCATGGAGTATAGAGCATATGGTCAACTCTTTCCACTGTTGTCTTGTTTTTTGGTTTAGCATCAGCTTGGGTAACACTACCGCATAGTGGTGAACATTACAACAGTAACGAAATGAGCAAAATCATGATTCTGCACTGGGATTGGGTATTGTCAAAGACTATAAAGTAATAAAACAAGACGTGTCATTCATATAGTTAAGAACGGGGAAAATGCAATATGGCCGCTCTATCGAAAGAACCCTCGCCTTCTAAGCAAAAGAGCCAAATGCTAATCGCTAAAGTCAGCGCGTCACTGTGGCTCCCACTGGCAGGTCTAGCCTAAGAAATAACCTTTTTTACACTATTTGAGCAAAATAAATAACATTTATGATGCAGTTGTCAGATTTCATTGGTGCTTTCAAATATGAAATTTAATAGTATGCTGGCCAGTTTTAGAGTATTTAATGTTTCCCCATTCAAAGATACAGGAGCTGCATTTACATTCCAAAGAGGTGTTTCAAAGGTCTCTTTCACACTGCACATTGGTCCCGGAAAATTGCCAAAGTGCCTTCTATGTGAATGCAAACACATCCCAGATTTTATTCCGGCATCAATCCCGGGTTGGGGACCTAGTAACATAGCTGGGTTCAGTCCCAGAACAAGCTCTGTGTGAACAAAAGCCAGAACCAATGCCGTAAAGGGTGTGTCGTAGTGATGACGCATGTTATTGTGCAACTCTTTTACCGAGTGTTTTGAAAAAAGATCAATGTTTATGATGAAAAATTATATGCAAACTGTAATGAAGCAGAGATCAGGGAGCTCCTCACTATCCACGCTGAAGCCGAGATCATTCACTAGATTAGTGAAATGCAACGCGGCACATTACACGTCACATCGTCATGTCATGTGTCTTTACAGGATCTTTATGAGATATGTGTGAACGCTCACACGTTCCGGAAAATCACTGGTAGTTTGAATGAACCACATCAAGTGATCCCGTGAAAAATCGCAGGACACATTATCCGTGTATTTTCCGGAATTTCTGTGTGAAAGAGGCTAAAGGTGCCTGCCAAATGATATGAGTTGGCTTAAAGGGTCAAAAAAAGCGAAGCATCAGTTTGACACTGAAAGAGTGCAAGGTAAGATGGAAGCTGAATATCATTTAATGTTAGTCAACTGTTTTACAATAAAAAGAGAGAGGGAGATAAAATGAAATGACATTAATTACCGGCATCTGTTTGTCTGCCCCAATAAACAATGAAGCTGTAAATTTAGTTACTTCAAATACGTCGTTACTGAGAAATATAATGTAGCCATTCCGTATGGAAACTACTTTATTACAATAAATGTCATGGGATAGTGTTGACCGCTGTATGATTCTGGATAAATTCAGTTGTTATTTTAATGGAAGTTGTGGTTTTCTCGCAATTTTAAAGAAGAACATTAAACAAAATCGCATTTTATTTATGAATGAATGATTCAATGACTTACTCAAGATTTACTTGTTAAATTACTGGATGAATCAGTGTTTTTGAACAAATCTCAGGATAGTTCACCCAAAAATGAAAATTATCATCCTCATGTTTGCATAAATGCATAAAACCTCTGTTCATCTTCGAACCACAAATTTTGATGAATTCTGAGAGCTCTCTGACTCTCCCATAGACAGCAATGATAGTACCACAGTCAAGGTACAAAAATGTAGCAAGGACATTGTTAAGATAATCCATATGACATCAGTGATTTAACCGTAATTTTACGAAGCTACAGTAATACTTTTTGTGAGCAATGAAAACAAAAATAACTACTTTATTCAACAAGTCGTCTCCTCTGTGTCACACTAAAGCACCATTTTGTATCCACTGAACGTAAACTATGTATGCTGTTCTACATTTTACAAATGTAAAAGCCCTTTTACAACAAAAGTGAGAAGAGAAAGTAGGAGAGAAAAGGAGAATAAAGTATTCAGCAGTAACAATGAACAATGAAATGAAACACGTGTCATTTTTGCTTAGTATTGTTGAATTGGATCACTGAAGGTCAGTACCAAAGGCACTGTCAGTCAGTAAGGAAACAATGTAACTGCCATTACTTATTTACTTAAAGAATTACTACATTTAAAAGTAGTCACTTTGCTTGTAATGTGTTACCCCCAAAACTTGCCTCAGGTATCTGAGGTCTTTATTTCTCTTCACTCTTCATTTATTTGGAAATTAACCCTTAGCACCCATTTAGAACTAGGCCTGCATCGTAGATTGGACCTGTTAAAATTTTCATGGATTTAGATTTGGATTTTATGAATTATTTTGGATTTAGTTTTGGATTATGAAGTTCCTGCTTATCTGAGCTTATGTCCTGCACAGAGGCACTAAGGAGTGTCATTGTTCTCTACAGGTTGATTAATTATGGTATCACATATAAAGGTTGTGCTGCTTTGGCTTCAGCTTTGAGATCAAACCTTTCACACCTGAGAGACCTCAATTTATCTGCAAATAAACTACAAGACAAAGGAGTGGATCTGCTGTCTTCTGGACTGAAGGATCCCCACTGTAAACTAGAAACACTGTGGTAAGATTGCATAAATATGTGAGCATTCTCCTCTTATAGTGAATAATGAACAAAATTAAAACAAAAACTAAAGTACAGGTGTATCTCAAAAAATTATAATATTGTGACTTTTTTTATTTCCAAAAAGTGAAATTTTCATATATTCAAATATATATATATATATATATATATATATGCATATATACATTACATGTAAAGAATGTTACATGTTTTCATTTTGATAATTACAGCTTACATCTCATGAAAGTCAAAAATCCAGTATATTAAAATATTAGAATATTTCCTTAGATCAATCAAAAAAGTATTTTCAAAACAAAAAAGTTCAAGTTATGTAAATTTATGTTAAGACTATGTTGATGTACTTAGTACTTGGTCAGGTCTCCTTTAGCACAAACTCCAGCATCAGTGAGGAGTGGCATGTTTAGCCTGTGGCACTATTGAGGCACTATGGAGCCTTCATCTAATCTGTATTGTTGGATCCACTGTTTCTCATCTTTCTCTTGAAAATGGGCTTGGGATTTGGGCTACCTGGTCTCACTAGAGGCAGTAAAACTTTGACGCCTTTTATTCGTTTGCACACAGATTTACAGAGTTTCGATTAATAAACCATAATTTTTTTGCAATCACTTGAAGAATATCATGTTATGATTTCAAAACAATATTAATATGCTGGGAGAACTGATGCTTCTGAACATTAGCTTCACACATATCCTTCTTATCTATGGGTTTTCATAGACGGTTTGTTCGGTAGCTCACAGAGTACAGAGATGTACTTAAGAGGCGATGAGCTCTGGTCTGAATCCCGTTTAACTATAGTTCGACAAAACGGTTCAAATCTGCATTAAAGGAAGCTGAAATTACATGGTTGCATCAACAAATGCATTTTTATATCAGTTTTGCAGTTGTTAACACTATCAGGTAGGTTTAGGGTTGGATTTAATGTAGGGCAGGGGTGCCTATTCCTGCTTCCGGTGATCAACTGTCCTGCAAAGTTCATCCCCAACTCTAATCAAACACACCTGAAGCAACAAATTAAGGTCTTCAGGATCGAGAAACACTGGATTAGAGTTAGAGCTAATGTTAGAGGGGACAGTCGATCGCCAGGAGCAGAATTGGTAGACTTCTGAGTGGGTGACTCTTGATTGACTGATTTCAGCTTCCGTCCACTCCCAGTGAAGGTCTCCCAGGTATTTGAATAGGCTTTTCTTGACAGTATTCTCAAGATGGCTTGAGCACCTTTTTCTTCCCAATTTCTTCTTTCCAGTCAACTTGTCATTTAATATGCTTTGATACAGCACTCTGTGGACAACCACCCCTTTCAGTAATGACCTTCAGTTACATCCCACTTTTGTGAAGGGGGTCAATGATTGTTTTCTGGACCACTGACAAGTCAGCAGTCTCAACACAGTCTCATGACCAATTTGTACGTATTGGAACAAGGTGGCAAATTCGTGCTAATTCATACAAATTCGTATGACCTCACTCAAATTGGCAACTCGTAAAATACATACAATTTAGCAAATATCTAAAGAATTTGAGGTCGTATGAATTTGTACGAATTAGACACCTTGTAAAATATGTACGAATTGCCATGACACTGGGCTTCCTCAATTTTGTGGTTTCAAAGAACAAGAGATACCCTGAATTTATACTGTAGGGATGGTCATTTATTGATGACCATGTAAAAGAATGTAAATATTCTAATATGTTGAGATACTGGGTTCTTGACTGTCATCAGCTGTAAGCTCTAATCATCTAAATAAAAAATAAAAAAACAACAAAAAAAACCTTTTAAAATATTTTAATTTACATTAAATGAATCTAAAATATATGAACGTTTCACTTTTTTAAACAAGTTACAAGAAAAAAAAATCTTTTTTTGTGATGTTCTAATTTTTTTAGATGCACTTGTATATTCAAAAAAGTGTCCTGTCAAGCAACTGAAGTTGATGTTGTCTTAATCTGTATTAGATTCTTTCCAAAGTATCTGACATAATTTTACTCTTGAAACTTGGCCAAAGCATAAACATGATTGGATGACTGGGAGATGTGATAACTGCTTTATATCACACATGCATGATATGGAAAATTAAAGTATCTTACTTTTTATAATATTAACAGGTCTGCACCTTAGATTGGGCCTGTTAATCTTTTGATTGTGAAATTTCTTAAGATGTATATTACTGAAGATTATCAATTTTCTCTACAGCCTGATGGATTGTGGTGTCAGAGATAAAGGTTGTGCTGTTCTGGCTTCAGCTCTGAAATCAAACCCCTCCCACCTGCAGAAACTGGATGTGACTAGAAATTTTCTTGGAAAGTCAGATGTGAAGCTACTCGCTGCTCTGAAGGATGATCCAGATTATGAACTGAAGAGACTTCTGTGAGTAGTGATGATTTGTATAATAATTGGTTGGTATTAATTGCTACTAATCAGTTTTGTAATGAAGATCATGTCAGGAGGTTTGAAGTTCACCCAAATATGAACATTTTTATAAATAATGTTGTTCCTAACCCACTTGATAATGACATTTTAACTCTGAGAGATTTCTGACCCTCCAATGAAAAACCATCCCGCCAAAACTTTGATGCTCTAAAAAGTCAGTCTGCCATAATCCATATAGTTATACTGCTTAATCTAAGTCCTCTTAAGAAATATGAGCACTTTATATGGAACAGATTATTTTTGCTTTTGCTGACATTTAAACATACATTTTTCAAGCATGTGGTCATTCCCACTTGTTTTCCCTTAAAAGTATGTATTTTGAGAGAATTATGCATTTGCATCTTAGAGAAGATAAAGGGTAAATATGTAACACCTCTTTCACACATAAACAAGTCAGTCATTAAGGGTATTGATTATGGGTAAGAGTGTGTTTTTTTGTTTGTTTGGTTTTTGTTTTGTTAAAAAGGGCATTGATGGCACCATGCATAACAGGGTTATGTTATTTCTTGCCAATACAACTAATAGTTTGTTGTGTTTCACTTACAGGTTTTAAATGTAGTCTGACCTTCTATAAATTGGCTGACAGTGCATAAAGTCCCTAAAGAAACATCACATTCAATGAAGACAATTCCATAATGTTTGTGTTACTTTCCTCTTCATTTGTACTGTATGATGCTTTACTACTTGCCTATTGAATGGTGTTGCATCGAGGAAATCAAAGCACATTCCATATAGATTTTTAAAAGATGCATGGCGTTTAATTGTGCACAATGCTTTGTCATATGACATTGTTGCTCTTAGCGATTCAAATGAGAAATCTTGTGTTTATAAAGTACTGCCTGTAAAAATAATGTTTTGTGGTTTTGTTCTTTGTGATAATTTTTTTTATCGTTTTTTTGTTAAATAAATTGTCATACTATTTCAGTTTTGATGTCTCAGATTTGAATAATTTCTCTATTAGACTTCTACCAGATCAGGTCTCAACCATCCATTCTCCAAAATGCTTGTTGTATGTAGGGTCACAAGGACACTTGAGCCTATTCCAGTGTGATGCACAGGCAGGGAAACACCCTGAACAAAGGGTCAGTAAGGAATTTCTCAGTGTCCATAATCAGCTCCAATAAAGAGGAGCCACAGTTTGTTTCCAGTGCCAGGAGTTCAGCTAAAATGCTCCAAAACATTGCAATAATTCACATTTTTTGTATAGAAACAGGGTGCCATTTTTCCTGGAGGCATCCTGGCCAGGATTTCTATAAGGATATAGGTTTTGGCTTGGTTTGTGTGTGCAGACCGATCGGTATGACATTGGTTCTTTATGTTTTCAAAACACTCTTGAGGTACAAATCAAAGCAAAATATAAAAAACCTACCTAGGACACGCCTGGGAAAAATGGCACGTATGATCAATGATCTTTGCTGGTGGCCTAAACATACTCCTCATGGAGTTCCAGAGCATCCTGGTTCTGTACCCTGGCATCCACTTCCCACTGGTCCTCTACTCACCTTTGTGATATTAAACCAGATGGTGGTGTGACCCTTGACATGGAAAATAGATGGTCTGCAGGTTTTTGTATGATGCCATAGCCGAAATCAAGACACGGCACTCCAACCAGTTCCCTGACTGGTGTCTGATAAGGTCAACACCAAATACCAGCCACCCACTTTAGGTGATATGGCTAAGTTGCAGAAGGCCGTCTAGATCTTGAGGAACAATACTGCCAGTGCAGAAACATGGGGCCGTCTGGAAGTCCATTGTCTAAAAGTAACCATGCATCACACAATTGTGGCTTCTACCTGCTTCAGACATCCTATTTGTAAAACTTTTATGATGTGTTTGGGGTGGTGTGTGTAGGGGTTTTTTTCCCCATAAGACACTTGTAACAGATTCAGTCCGAGAACACACATCTTTATTTGGTCTATAAAGCCACAGAATTTAAAGGTAAATCTTATCTTTAATCACGCACATTGTTAACTTACATACAAACTCAAACTATGGACATTATGTTTACTTTGAATGCATTTTTATTAAGATTAAAACAGATTAGCCAGCACAGTTGTTCAAACTCTCAACTAAACACGCACTGACAAAAAAAAAAAAAAAGATTTTCACAGACTCATGGCATGCCCTTCCCTTCAAACTGCATGCTTCTGATAAGAATGTACTTTAACCGAAGAGATATAAGATACAGCAGGGTAAGAGTCATAAGATCAAACAATCATTTGACAAAAACATCTTTTGTAAATGGACAATTATATTCATGCATTGTTTCATGCAGACCTATAAACTAATATCATATTTAAATATTTGTCAAATTGCATTGAATTATGATCCTTTGTTTAATGCCATATACTTTTAACGTGCAATATGAGTTAGAATAATGATTCTAATATCTGGTAATTATGTGTGTGTGCATGTTTGTGTTACAGATTTAATTCAGGCCAAATGTTACATTGATAAACCTGAGCAGGAGCAGAAGACAAAAATGGAAGGGTAAATATATGGTAATAGCAAATATAATTCAGCTGTTAAGACATTTATGGAATTAAAAATAAACATGACACTCAATACTAACCTTTATTAAGCCAAAAGAAAATGCTGCCAGTGTGAACAATCTGTACACTAGTGATTTCTGTATATATAAATTATATTCATAAACCTTTATTAAATAAGTCATGAGTCATTAAAGATAATATTTAAACACTAATTATTTTTAGTGTAAAATTTATTTTTTGTAATCACAGTTAATTAATTAAAGATATATATATTTTTAAAAATGTAAAAAAAAAATGCTTGGTGCTCTAAACAATGTATAGCCTATTTCTTATCTTTGATGCACATTGGTAAAAAAAAATAAAAAAGAATCAATAGTCAAATTTGTAGAGTTCAGAAGCAATCAACTTGAGTGTCACTGGGTAACTTAAGTTCAAATTCTGTGTGCTCTATATGTGAAAACAAGATTATCTCGAACATATAAACAGACACACATACAAACACACACAGAGATAACAATGTGCACTTGTTCACTGACAAAGTGCTATATTTACTATGAGAGAAAACAGTTCCGAAACAGATCAAAAAACAGTGTTCATAAATAAATGGATATTCATTCAAGACTCCAGATGCTCTTCAGCAAATATTTCATGTGCAACAATCCCCTTTGCTCTTAATCCCCTCTTCATTATAGTCCTCCAAATACAATACCGGCGACTCACTTTGGGAGCGTTTTTGAATGATGGATGGCAACACCAGATCAAAGAGTGTCTCAAACATAACATCTACATTAAATCCAGTCTTAGCACTGGTTTCGAAGCACATCTTTTCTGCTGGTGGGCTGTTGCCCTCTAGTGCCTTGTAGCGAATTACGCGGTTGTACAGTGCTGTGGCATCATCCTGACTCACCTGTTTGTGCAAGGGAAAGTCTGGAGGTGTGGGAAAGGGCAGAAGGGGAAGCACACTGTCCTCTTCGGCCCTGACTTCCTCTAGGGTCATAACATGGGCTTGAGGGTCAGTGAGGTCAGATTTGTTGCCCACAATGGCAAATATGCTGTCACTATTGGCTGAGTCAGTGAGAGAGAGGAAGCGATCTTCAAGCTCTGCAAAACTCTGCCAGTTTGTGACATCATACGTAAGAATGATGGCTGAAGCACCACGACAATACATGGAGCCTAGACCGTGGAACTGTTCACGACCTGATGAAAGAAGAAGCACAGAAATACAGATATTGAAAACTGCCAACGTTTCAAAAGTTTGAATTTTGTGCTTTTGATAAAAGTCTGCAAAATATTACTATGATTTAAAATAACGATTTTCTATTTTATGTCATTTGTTCACAAACAAAACCTTTGTTTTCTGCAGCCACTGATTTAGTCTTCATTGTCTTCCAGAAATGATTCTAATTTGCTGCTCAAGAAACATTTCTTATTATTTATGAATGTTGCAACCAGTTGTGCTGCTTCACATTTTTGTGGAAAAGGATTTTTTCAGGATTGTATGAGAAATAGATAGTTCAAACAAACAGCATGTGAAAAAGAAATGTTATAAATGTCTTTACTGTCACTTTTGATTAATTTAAGCATCAAAACAGCATATTAGAATGATTTCTCAAGGATGTAACACTAAAAATTGGAGTAATGCCTGCTGAAATTCAATTTTTGTTTAAGAAGTGTTGCTCAGTAATCTTGCCCTCCAATGACAACTCAAGAACTGTTGTGACAGGATCACTAAGCCAGCAAATTAATCAAGAACCCGATCAGTCCGAATTCTGACTCTTAAAAATTCTTATTTGTGTGACATGGAAAAAAAAATGACAGCATTTGTGTGTCTCACAACATGGGAGTGTAAATAATTAATAAATAAACAACATTTTATTATTTGGGTAACCTACTTCTTTAATGAAGCAAGAACTTGAGGCCAATGTATTAATTTAGCACACTAATGATAAAATCAAAAACTTTTCCTTTATTAGCAAGTTCCTTTTTACAAGGTCATGATTTCTTCTGAACATGTATATGGGGTCACTGGAATTTTTGCACATTGTGCACATTCAGCTGGGAAATAACTGTTCCTCATAGTTACATCTATGGCTTCAGAAAACTAATATTATTGCTTAATTTTTGTGCTTCACAGAACAAAGAAAATCATTTGTGCTTGTACATAAGGTTGACTCTGGAATGCCTTAGAGTTGTATTGTACCATAAATCCATTACTGATGTCATTTTTGTTTCTACAAAGCATATGTGATAAAAATGGCTTGGCATAGTGGTAATGGTGGGAAATGTTATCAATATATCTTATTTGACAATAAAATTATTTATGTTACTTTTATTTTTGTTATTAAAAATAAGAATAAAGAAACAAATAAATCAACCAACAAATAAATTAAATACATTTTTCAGTCACAGTAAGTTTATCAAGCAGTAGTACATTTTTAAAAGTTTAAAGGGGTTACCATAAAGGGTAAACATATTTTCTAAATATATTTCTATAACCTAGATGTTTAACATCATTTGTTTCTCGTATATAAAAGTCCCTTTGTGATAATGCAAATGCCTGGGTCTATAACTACGAAATCATACTATATATAAATATATAGGCTATACTTATATTAACATGCTGACAGATGTTTTGTTGTCGTTTTTTTTTTTTTTCTTTTTTTTTTTTTTGTGATCAGATGAATCCTGATTACTTTCAAACTGTCCCTTCAAACTAAATTCTGTACCAATATCAGATGTTCAACTACAATGATATTCTATGGAAAAGAAGCTCCTAAACAACTGATTATGGTTATTTTTTTGTGAATCCATGGAAACAAGCAGCAAACACTTAATATTAGGTATGGTTTACTCGTTTCACTTGTTGAACAGAGCAGTGGTTAGCCATTGCTGCGGCGCCCGGGGAGCAGTTGGGGGAACGGTGCCCTGCTCAAGGGTCTCACCTCAGTCGTGGTATTGAGAGAGTGCTGGGAATTCACTCCCACCACCCACAATCCCTGCCGGACCTGTGACTCAAACCCGCAACCTTTGGGTTACAAGTCCAACTCCCTATCCATTAGGCCACGATTGCCCCAAAAGTCAAAGTGAGCCTCACTTATAGGCTTTTTATATCACATATAGGCTTTTGGTCTCAAAAATTGTAAATAAATATACTGTTTTCTGTGAATAAGTAAGTGGAATGATTTTCACATAATTTTGAAGTAAATATTCTAGCCTACAAAACTTACTCAAAAGTCTTATTCAGGACTATTCAATATGGGTTTCAGCTACATCTTTCCCAAAACTTCTCTAAAAAAAAAAATGCAAACATTCACATCCATCTTGGTCACATATTATTGTAGCACAGTTTGTGCTGAATACAAAAAAATTACATGTTGGTCAATAGTATGTTATAAGTATCTGAAATAAGGGCATGTAAAAACATTTCAAAGGCCTCAAAATCACCTCAGACCCCAGTGGGTTAAATAATTACATAAAATCAATATTGATATTTAATTAATGACATTTTTAAAAATTTATTTTAGTGTAAAATAAGCAGCTGTTGCTGTTGTTGTTTTCCTGGTTAGTTAAAATGAGATGTGTGTACAAAGTGCAGTATGCGAAAACAACCTCAAAAAATCAATGAGATATAGCAACAGCTAACAATGCAGCCAGTGTCTATGAAACAGCAGCCGGTTCTGACAGGATGTAAACTCATACTATTAGCTGAACCATACTATCACAGCTACAGAAACATGTTACCCTCATCAACATGTTTAAATAAAGGCCAGAACAGTAAAATATCATTTTGCTCTAACCTTTAACATGTCTTAACATGTCAAAAACACACACAGTTTAAATACTTTGATCGAATACAACATTTAGATCTGTTGCTTGCATTCAGCAAACGTGCATGAAGACATGCTTCCTATCTATGACTGCTAAAATTCCGTGGAAAAATTTCCACATTATTGCTGAAACTACCAAGATTGCAAAATCCTGCAAAGAACACGAGACAACTGCAGTCACTATTGCAAAATGTCAGAGTAATCCTTTGGCTTTTTTTAAGGCTACTGCTTTTAAAAACTAGCAAAAGATAAAAAGGGGCAAAAATAAATATATATATATATATATATATATATATATATATATATATATATAAAAAAAATTGCATCATATAGTTCATTTTTGTCAGATAATGCTCAATTAGATTTATTTAAATAAATGATTTTCCATGTCTTAGGATCAGGGATATTCAGGAACTTACAGGACTAGGCTCGTCATTTGATTTCAACATAATCACATGTGGAAGTCAAAATATCATATTCTAAATATCACTAGTTCTGAAGAAAAAATAAAAAAAAAAATAAAAAAAAAATATATATATATATATATATACACACATACATAATAACAATCATAATCATAATATGTGCGTGTGTATATATATATACCTACTCTCTTTGAGTATAACAATAACTATTATAAACCTATTAATTTAATGTTTTCCATAAGAAACTTTAACTGCAGAGATCTCCATCTATCTTCGTTATTGTATTGGCCTAAACTGCAAAATTTGGACACACTTCAATCAATCTTACCCGCTGTATCCCAGATAGAGATGTTGTAGGGACCCCACTGCTTCAAGAAGAACGCTCCGCCGATTGTGCTTAAAGTTTCCTTGAAGCTTCTCTCTGTGTACCTGTGCAGCAGGGACGTCTTCCCTACATTCATGTCCCCCAGGATTACAACTTTAATATCAGGCTTTCTCATTTTCCCAGGAGCAGGCATGGGTTTAAAGTTGAAAACTCGATGATTATCTCAAAATTATAGATTTCCAACTCAGCAATCCATAACAAAAGTTCTTTGGTGGTTGTTTATTTTGTCTGGTATTGTAGAAACACTTTTAGGAGCAGATCTCAGCAGGTCTTCTAGGCTTTGGCGAGTTGAAATTGATTTGTTCGTGCCTAAACATGAACATAAAGGTCCTTTTGAAAGTGCTCTGCTCCCACTTACAGTTCACTTCTAACAATGACGAAACAGGAAACTCAAAACCAATTGCACAATGCAAAAAAAGTCCTGATTTAAACTGCAAGTATCGTCACACAAAAGACCAAAGAAAGGAGATTGGATTTTTTTTTTTTTTTTTTTAAATCACTTGGATCTCATAAATGAATCTTTATTGTTCCCATTTTTGTTTAGGAATATTGCATTACAGCGTCTACTTACCAGACTTTTAATGAATATTGCCAACCAAGTCATAATAAACCAAGTCATTTTTTTGATACATATTTTTTTTTATTTATCCCTTATTTAAAAAGAAACGTATGCCAGAGGTATTTAGAGAGCCTCTTCATAATGTCTTCAAATATCAAAGGACAAATCTTCCCAGAAAAAACATAAAATTAAAAAAAACAGTGCACACAAGTTTTTAACCAAGCAAACATCAATAATATATAACTTTGCTCTAACTCGTAACATTGCTATGGTTAGCATACCAAATTCCATTATGATCATGAGACAATGGAGGTCAATGACAATTCTTGAATTTCTTTATCAGAATGGTTGCGAAATGTCCTTTACTTGGTCCCAATGTCCTTTACTGAGACAAATATTCTACAAAATGTTGTTAAACTAAAAACAGAGCTGATTTATTAATAACAGCAATCCATATCATCAGACAAAATGAGAGTACAATTACTAGTGGTGTTGCAGCTTTAGTTGCATCTAAACTAACAATTGTTTCAAGGCTTTTCTGTTAAACTGTAATGTTTTTGAAAAGAAGAAAAACTTTACAAAGAGTCACCACTGACATGCTACAGCTTGTGTTCTAATAGATCAAATTTCGTCCCAATTCAGTATGTCCTTAATTCTTCCTTGTCTCTCCTCTTGTTATTTCCCACGTGGAGTTTGTGCCTCTGTCCTGAAACCAAAATCAAAATTTAGCAATGTAAACTACAGTAAGTCTTGAAGTGTGTTTTCTCAGATGACACTGGATGGTCTTACAAGAGTTCAAGGGATCAATAAAGAATATGTAAAGGAAAATGCATTACATGGGTATACAAATGTTTGTGACGTTTAAGATATCTCAGGAAGTCTAATTACTTTGTAATTATGTTTTTTTGAAAATCAAAAGGTATTTCTAGTGTACCATGCGCAAATAACAGCCATGGATTTTCCTTCAAATGCTCTTCTGCACTTAGTCTAATAGAATGAAATCTTGCCTTAATGTGGACTCCAAAGGGTGCTAGATTATTCCTTAAAGCATCACAGGCCTTCAGCAAAGGCACTCTGTCTGGCTGTGGATGTTTTTTCTGAATTTCAGAGCCAGTGTGGGGATCTTGTGGAGCTTGATCTTCCACAGAAAGAGCAAATTTACGAACCTTACTCCGAAAGTGCACCAGTTCCTCAACCACATTATTTAAAACTCCTGAGGAATCATGGACTTCCTAAGAAACACAGAGTACAAATGATTTAAAGTGTTGCAGTGATTTAGTTATATGAGGAAAAAGGATGTCATTGCCCACAAAAAAAAAATGTTCTTGATATTTACCAGGTTACTGAGTCTCATATTAACAATCGTGTTTTTACTGTTAGTTATGATGCAAAGTATTTGTGAGAATACATTAATCGTGTTGTAATAAGGAGATCACTGCATCATTGGCTACACAACTGATCACATGCCACAAAAAAAAGCTCTCATGTTTGACTTGTGACAAACAATAAGGTCTGTTCTCACACAAAGGTTGAGTTCCTGTTTACCATATTTGATGTGCTCTATGTATGTGCACTGTTCAATGGTTATGTCTGAATGAAGAGATGAGATTGTGACATTCCATAAGCCTTGACTCCATTACCTTTATGACTTATTATATAATGTTTTGCAGACTTTCAATGTATGGGCAAAATTATGAGAGAATATTAAAATGAAAATATATTAAATCTTGGTGCCATTTTTGCCCCAAGTATTCATTTATTTCCAACCCAGATGTATTTCCTATATCTGAACATTACAGAAATTATCACCGAGTTGGCGACGATAGCCTTGTTGGCAGCATGCTTACATACAGCGCTGTTGCGCTACGGGCATCTTGTTTTTGAATTCTGGCTCGAGGATCTTTCCTGATAAAATACATATATTAGTTTTAAAAGTTTGACCTTTTACCTTTCTGTCCAATAGATCAACTCCAAAAACACCCATTATTTCCCTGACATAGGACAATATGGCTCCAAATACAGCAGGACTCCTCGGACCATCAACCTTCAAACATATATATTTTTTAATATTTGACTAATAAATACAAATATAAAACATCTAATTAAAGATGTAGAATTTTGTATAATGATGAAGAATTTGAGGCCTCAGTGACCTACCCTATGATGTTACCTTAGTAGCAGGCTGAAGCTGACAGTTGCCGTGGTGAATGAGGCTCATAATGGCATCCACAGCTTTTGGGGTGTCAAAATCATTAGCGAGTGCTTTCTGAATGCTGAACTGTGTAGCAGACAACCTTGACCAAACAAAGACAGACGAGATGAAAATAAGTTGTAGACATGAGCTCATATATCAGTCTCTGCATGCTGTGATCTGTCTTTACCTCTCCCAGAGAATTCCCTCCTCTATAGGCTGGCAGTGTAAGCGGCCCTGCATGTAGGCCTGTGCACTGTGGCAGAAGGCAGAGATGGTGGACAGGGTAGATCGGGCTTCATTCATGCTTGCATCACTATAATCGATTGCTGGAAAGTTTAAAAGACCCACAGTACATGTAAAATATCTGCTTTTTTTGCTGCAAAACTGCGGGAGTATTACTTTCAGCTTGTAACACATACCTGATCTGTATCTGGTCAGAAGGCAGAAAAGTCGAAACTCATTAGCAGTGTAAGATTTCAGAAAATCCTAGATTATGAAGAGAGTTAGATTTAAAGGGATACTCCACCCCAAAATGAAAATTCTGTCTTTAATCGCTTACCCACAATGTCATTCCAACTAACAGTGTATCTGTGTGTCACAACTGACACAGAAGAGCGCACGTTGATTGCATCCAGCAGGTGCTCTCCAAAATGGTGCTACGGTGACGTTACAGTGCCGAATTGTCATTATTTTGTTTTCTTTTCATACAAAAAGTATTCTTGTCAATTTATAATATTACGGTTGAACCACTGGCTATACAAACCACCTGTAGTAATGCACTCATCCCACTATATGCACACTCTAAACACTCACTACTACAAAGACTCAGTAAGATAATTTATGTCTACTTCTCTACAAAATAATGTTTACTTGAGCATTGCACTACAAAACCTTTTGCACTATGTGCTGCTTCCCACAAAATCTCTCTTCTTGTACAAAATCGCTCTTATTTAATGTAAAAAAATGTATACAAAAAAATATATATATATTATTTATGAATATTTTTTTTTTATAAAGCAGTTAAAACAAAACAAGGTTGACCAACGTGCTGTACAACCACAGTTAATAAAAGGAGACCCAAGTCACAGAAGGAAGAGGAGGACAAAAAGTGATAGATAAGATAAGCAAGACAACAACAACATAAAATAACGAGACCCAGTTTTGCAGTAGGAGTAAAATCTTTCCGTGCCACGGGCATATGCCACTCTACATGTCACCGCTACGTGTGCATGGCACTCTACATCCCCAGCACAGTAAGATACACCAAAGGCTAATTCTAATAAATACAATTTCAAATTTCTTTTAAAAGATCCAAGTGTAGGTGAGAGTCTCAAATGTAAAGGCAACTTATTCCGGTCCTGCGAGGCACAACATCTCGTTCCACTATATGTCCACACATGTGGCAGAATGACAATAAAGTTCGACTTAACTTGACTTGACTTGACTTGACTGATGGGAGATAGAGTATTCAGATTATTTTTCTAGACCTTGACACTAGTGTAATTTACTTGGCAGTCAATGTGACAGTCACAAGCATCCCAGTTTTCATCCAAAATATCTTAAATTGTGTAACGACTGTTATAGACTAATGAAGCTTTTACAGGTTTTGAACGACTTGGGGGTAAGTGATTAATGAAAAAATTTTCATTTTGGGGTGAAGTAACCCTTTTAAAAACACTAATGTATTAATGAAATAACACATAATTTTACACTTATATATCAGTTACCTTTATAGTTATGTAATTCCTCAAGGATTTTGACATCTTCTCCACGCTTCCTTTCAAATGGAGGTGCCCTTAAAAACAAAGTTTTTATTAAACTTCATCCAAGTCAGCAACAATAAAAATAGATTTTTAAAGACCCTATGTAACAGTGTGCAACCTATAATTGTACTTAATTTACTTAATACTTTTACCAATACCATTTAAACCACAGGACTAAATGCATTACCAGAGTGCAGGAAGTAGTTTCCCCATTGTTCACACTGATGATATGCCTCGGACTGAGCAATCTCATTCTCATGATGTGGGAAGGCAAGGTCAATTCCTCCAGAGTGGATGTCCAGCTGACTTCCAAACACTGAACTGCAAATAAGAGCAAACAAGCATTTATGGATGTTACCATTTCATTATATAATTCTGTTTCATATTTTCTTTGATGGGATAAGATTTTAGAATACATTCCAATTGGATATGATAAGTTTACATTTCTGTTGCCTTTGATAAATGGACAATACTGCTATCCGTAGTGAGTTCTGTGATCCTACAAAACCTGGAAGTGCATGTCTCATGGTCAGTCACACGTTTAACACAATGACAAATGTAGTTATAGGAAAATAATATAAATATTTATTTATTTATTATGTATTCATTTTAATATATTATTTATAAAAAGAAAACTGATTGTTTAAATGATTTTCTTTTACATTTTAACTCTCAAAATTATGTGTTATTTACAAAATTTGAAAATTAATAACCTATTATTTACATAAGCCATTTAATTATTTACATTTAACTATTTAATCATTCAGTAAAATGATGCAAGCCAAATTTTATATAAATAATATATATTAAAAAAACTGACTTGCATACCTGCTGCCACAAAGGCTGATTTCAAAAGTTCACAAGAACCACTGACATCCATTCGAAAATCAGACACAAAGCAATGCAAAACAAATACCAACACACAGTGATAATTGGTTTGACAAAGAAAATACCTAGCAATCGTAGAACATTCAATGTGCCACCCAGGTCTTCCTTGTCCCCAAGGTGACTCCCAATGAGGTTCGTGTGGTTTGGATGTTTTCCACAGAGCAAAATCTCTTGGATCTCTTTTATCCTGAACCCCTAAAATACATGAAACAGCTAATTACTCAGCATTATTTAGGTTAGCTTCTAATACATTTGAACTACGCAAAACTGGCTTCTCTACAGACATGGCATATATTAACAGTAATAATATCAATTTTTTAGCATAAATGTGCAGTGGAAAAACATGTGTGATTAAGACTAAGGAAACTATTTACATTTACTGTTACTGATAATGAAGACCTCCAAGAAAAACAAAATATCATAAACATACCCAGCTCCCCAACAATCCCTGCAATGTTCACGAGCTTGCCATAGCGGTTCCCAATTGACTGAGTGTCGAAGTAGACGTTCCCTAGATCAACAATACTGGAAATTCAGTTTCATCTTCTATTCACTGTTGGGAGGTAAAAAATAAACAAGAAAGCTTAACGTGTATGTGTCAATAAATAGCGAGAGAGAGGCACCTTGACTTGTGGCATAGGCATGTCCATTTCCGATAATACGCTCTATAAAAGCTACAATCTGGGGTATGTTGTCTGTCACCCTCATGTATACAGCTGGAGGAAGAACCTGGACAAAAAAAAAAAAAAAACAGTCAAATAAATATTTTAGACAAAATAAACCCCAAACAACCAAAAGTGGTGATTTACCCGCAGCGCTTGCATGTCCCTCTTAAACTCTTCCTCGTGCATTCTTGCTAGGACAGTGGGAGAGATGTTTTGCTGCAAAATACAGAAAATAAAACTTATTACATGTCTTAAAATTGATAAATATTTACATCCTTCCACATAAAAGACTAATCTTGTATTTACTGAAACAGAAGTTAAACAATATATTATCAGTTGACACTTACCTCAAGGCTTCTTTGTATTATTTTATCATCAATGTCAGTGATGACCATGACGTGGATGACATTAATTTCAAAAATTCTGGATAAGATCCTTTGCAGAATGTCAAATCTGACATATGAGCTGCATGCAAAAAAATTATATTATCCCTATAAATCCTATTATCTCAAAAAACACTAAAACAAACTGTGCTTCTGTCAATGTTCTTCATCTAGTTATCAAGCAGAAAAACTTACCACGCATGACCGAGATGGGCATGATCATAAACCGTAGGTCCACAGCTATACCTGGAAGTGACAGAAGCATGCGTAATGTACATGTATGAAAATTTCAATTGACATTATGGACCACCACGTGCCTTACCAGGTAGCAATTCTTTCTTGTGCCAAAACCAGAGGTTCTAACTGCTTGGTGAGACTGTTGTAAGTCTTCACACCGGTGTCAAACCCCACTGGCTTTTTCCACTTTCTATCCGCTCTGCTGCATACATGATGACTGGACAGCAGTGACGTTTTTGCAATATTGTGAATCGAATGCCTGATTCTAAAGCCAGAATTAAGCAGTCTTACATTTGCAATCAATGCTAAAGGAAGCCTCATTTTCATCTTACTGCATTTCGTGGCTATATTAGTCATAAATATGTTACATAACCTTGACGAGCAATATCTCTAAACATTTTAGCGTATTTAGACGTGTAGATTTAGACATCTGTTTACAGTCTAACGTCCTCGATGTGTCTGTACGATATGTTTCTTTCTCGTGTCACCACATGGAAAGTTCAGCTACTGGTAAGGGTCCATAACACTTAACACACCAGCTAACTGTCACAATCACACACCGATCTCTCTGGGCTGTTTTGCAGGTTCTTCTACTGTTACTTCTTTAACTCTTTAGGAGCACTGTCGCCACCTACCGTACTGAGCGGCGAACTGTACATGTGCGCAAAAGGTTATTTGCACAATTTTTAGTCTTGTCAGCTTTCCAAACTCTGCAGTGCCATTCACAACTGCATACATAAATTCAATTCAGTTTTGCTCATTTTGATACTGTCTGATTATTTAATTCTTGAAGAGTTCCT
This sequence comes from Enteromius mattozi, assembly GCA_032359235.1. NCBI lineage: Eukaryota > Metazoa > Chordata > Actinopteri > Cypriniformes > Cyprinidae > Enteromius > Enteromius mattozi. Next base: position 1,354,744 of record JAUMHE010000001.1, on the reverse strand, counting down.
CTGATTTATTGTTACATTGCTTTAAGAGCTATTTGCCTGCTGTAATAGTGGACATCGCAACAGCTCAGCTCAGTTCCTTCATTCCCATACCCATGCTCTCCTTGTGCTGACAATTATACACAAATGTGGGCGTGCACATTCCCATACCAAACATGTATGAATTTCTATCTACACTGAAAAATGTCATATTTTTGATTATCCTGTCATCAGTTTTTAGCTTTAGCAACTTCCAAACAAGTTTGCTTTTATTTTGTTCTTATCATAAAACTTAATCAATCAAAACTTAATTTCTCTCTTCCTTAGGAGCTGCATACAACTTGAATGTTTTTGTCCTTTCGGCCGTTTACAGTGGATTCAGAACACAATAATTCAGACAACTGTGAAAAAGCAAGTCACGACAGCCCATACAGTATGTGTACATGGCAAGTCTTTTTGCTATATTGACGCATGCGTATGTTTCCCAGGATTATTCTGACCGAGATGCATTTTGTTTTTGGTCATTGACGATATCTTTCTACAAATCTAACTTAGAAAATAGCAACTAAAATGCTGAATATTACCAGCTGGGACCCATTACACATCGCTAGCTATGCTGGAGAATATTTGGACTTGACTGAGTCTTTACCATTCGACCTACAGAGAAATATGTCTCTTGACTCCAAATACCAAGGTAACATTTCTTTTTTTCTCAATCGCTTGTTTGTGTTCATATTCCCCAAGTGGCATATGTGGAAATTATTTGTTGCTTTAGATAGGGCGAATGTCTTTGATTAGTATAACAGTTACATCTAGAAGTCAATGGTTTTAAAAGTACTAAGTTATACGTTTGATATAGCAAAAGACTCGTGATAAATCGCAACAATTTGTTTATAACGTTACTTTGTTGCCGGCCGCTTTGCGTCTCTTGGGGAAAGAGATATGTCACACTCGCAGCTAATTCTAGCTGGTGTCGTCAAATAACAGCGAAAAATGAAAATCTCAATAGTTAAAGGCGAAATCAATTTATGAATTGGTGATTACCGACAGATGTCTATACGAGATTCATCGTCTGTATTGTGTCAGGTGGATTGTGTTGTGAAAAATGTATCTTGGGTAAAAATATTTACTTTTATCATATGCGGGTTTATTCTGCTTTCTTACTTGCTGCGTATATTTCGTGAATGTTCGTTTATTTTGTTGTTGTTGTTGTTATTGTGAGATGAAGGTGGCTACGCAAGCTCGTTGCAATGTACACAACTGTTTCTTTATAACGGTAGCACACATGGTCCACCTTACTTGGTTTTGTGTGGGAAACATTTAAACTGTAAATTCATAGTAAGTCCGCCCATTTAGGTCGCATTCGGGCGAGTTGTTTTGAGTGTGATTGGTTTTTGAATATTGCATGGGCGGATCTTGATTTTCTATTTTTAAATAGGGATTGTTGTTTACCAGCCTTTGGAGCCAAATTTCATACTGAAAATTACACTTCAAGGTTAAGTACATTTGGGTTGTACTTTAAGTACATGTGAAGCAGTATTGCATTAATAATTTACCCCAAAATGGAAATGTTGTCATTACTTAACCATGCTCTTTCAAACCCATAATACTTAACATAACACAAGAAATATTTTTGTGTAATTTCAGAACTCCTCAAAGAGTTAGACAACCCTGCCATGAAGAAGACCCCATCCAGCGAATGCGCTTGCTAAACTGTATCCAAAGAGCCCTTATCAGAAGTCAGGAACTAGGTGATGAGATGATCCAGCTTGCTAGTCAGATGGTGGAGAATCGTCGATGGCAAGTGGACAGTCTTGCTGAGCTTCTAGAAACCCAACATGATTCCCAAGAAAGCATAACAGCTACTACCATATCGTCTGTTATTCCCAGCAAGAGAAGAGAGCAGGAGAAACAAAAAGAGGAATTTCTTGGTTCAATAGAAAGACATTCTGGAGCAAACAAATGCTCCAGATGTCAGAAAAACAGTAATATTGACACTCAGGAGAACATCTGTACTGTTTATGATGAAGGGCCCGGCAGCATTGTCAGGGAGAAGCAGAATAAAACCTCAAAGAAAAAGAAGAGGTCAAAAGCCAAAGCTGACAGAGAGCCTCTACAGATGTGCTTATTGATCCGACTGAGCCTACTTACTGCCTGTGTGAGCAGGTGTCATTTGGGGAGATGATTGGGTGCGATAATGATGAACGTCCAATTGAATGGTTCCATTTCTCATGTGCTGAGCTTGATTATAAACCCAAAGAGAAGTGGTATTGTCCAAGATGTAGAGGAGATACTGAGAAAGCCATAAACAAAGCCTTGGAAAAAAATGAGAGGGCATATAACAGGTAGCCCACATTGTTTGACGTCAAACAACTGATCATATGGCTTTATGCTTTGTTTTCTCTCACCTGCAGACTCATTTCACATAATCGCTTACGAAGCACCATCTAGGAGCTTGATCACAACTACTCTCTGAGAGGCATTCATTATTTGTATTGTTTTGTTTAAAGAGCATTTATTAGATGGATATTTCATATGAAACAACTGAATCTTTAGTCATGTGATATGTTGTATTGTCTATGTGAATGAGCTTTCATTGTCAGTCATGCATGTAGCTAGTGTATGAGCATATCTCATTATAAAACCTTAAATGTGTTTGAAACAGTGTACTGCCCTTTAGACATTTATGAAAATGTTTCCTTCTGTGGTTAAAATTAATATTCTTGTTTTGTTCAATTGGGTTTTTTTTCCTGACCATATGAAAACAAAATAAACAAAGACAACAGACTAATAATACGCAGATCCTGTACATGAAATTCAAAGTGTGTTATTATAATATAGTACACAAGGCAATCAATAACACATGGAATAGAAAAAAACCCACACACTTTCAGGCATGTAACAGAACAAAAACAGCATAACAGGATCATCAGTTCCAACTGGGGCATGGATAGTTCAAAGATGGCAGGCCGGCACCTTGTCCATTCAGTTCTGCCTGAAAAAAAAAATGGCCCTTGGATATATCATCATATAGTCCAGGTTTCTGGGCTGACACAATGTGTCTCACTTTTTGAACAGAAAATGATCAGGTGATATTGGCTGAGCACAAGTTCTCCCAGGGAAAAAGGACAGATTTTGATTAAAGTGCGTCAGGACGGTATAAGAGTGGTGTGTGAAACGGGGGGGGGGGGGGCCCTCACAATTCACTCAACTAAACTATAATCACACAAAGTTCTCTGCTCTGCAGTGTATGGTCAGCTGTCCCTCCAGCTCTGCTCGACAATAGCGGACACACGCTTCTCATACTCCCGTTTGTTCTCCTGGTAAAGTTGAGCTGCTTGGCTGTTAGCAGGACTGTTAGGGTTTGGTTCATCAAGCAAAGACTGGGGGAAAACCAACAGGAAAACAAGCTGTTCAAGATGGGTTCCGATTTACTTTTATACTTATGGTAATAAGCAATATTTTACCTGGATTGAGGTTAGAATTGATGATACATCATAAGTTGGACTCCAGCGATTTTGTAGGATGTCAAGACATATGCTTCCATCTGCATATACTATATCATTGAAAGAGAAAAGTCTTGTTAATTGAATTGCTCACCTAAAAATCTAAATTTGCTTAATAAACATTTGGAGAAATTTGACATCACTTGCCCTCCGCTGGATCCTCTGCAGTGAATGGGTGCCATCAGAATGAGAGTTAAAACAGTTCATAAAAATATAATCCACATCTACTCCAGTCTACTAATTAATGGCTTATGAAGCGAACAGCTGTGTGCTTGTAAGAAACAAATCTGTCAAGGTTTTAACTTCAAACAACTGCCTCCGACTAAAATACAAGTCCATAATTCATACTTATGTTTCCTCTAATGAAGAAAAAGTCCATCACCTGTTGCCCTTTCATGTCAAAATCCACCAACATGTTTATATGGAACAGTTTATCTTTGTATTTTCTTGTATAACTTTATGATGGATTTCTTTCTTACAAACATACAACTATTCACTTCAAAAGAAAAGACGTTAGTTTATGAACTGGACATGTGTGGATTCTTGTGGGGTTTTATCAGCTTGTCTGAACTTTCTAACAGCAGCCATTCACTGCAGAGGATCCATTTGGGTAGCAAGTGATGCAATGCTAAATTTCTCCATATCTGTTCCTAGAAGAAACGGTTTCATCTACATCCTGGATGGCTGAAGGGTGAGTATATTTTCAGCATATATTCATTTTGGGGTGAACTATTCCCTTAAGTCATGTTAAGAATGCCATATGTTATAAAAATGTCATATAAATAATTGGGAATGGCAAATAACGACAAACAAAAAACGAAACCTTACCATTAGGATGAAACATTTTTGAGACGAATCTGACTGTGGGTGGTTTATTTGGGTATTCTTCTGTGAATTCTACGGTCAATTTGAATGTACCTATAACAAAAACAGACTTAAAGCATGAATACAAAATACTTAATTACTAGAACTTATTTACCTCAAGAAGTAAAGTAGATTTACCATCTTCAAAGGGAGTTCCTTCTGGCCTGTGAAAAAAAGAATGAAAAGTGGTCAATTTTGGATAACGACAATAATGCCATCTTTTGCTTTTAGTTTCAGTGCTTGAAAAAACACACAGGCAAGTTAGACTAGTCAAGACAAGCATCAAAGCATGGTTTTTTGCCATATGAAATGTTGACCAAATGCTCGAGTTTCAAAATAAAGAAACGTGAACCTGGAAAGATGCTAAATTTGGTTTAGTCCACAGCACCAACCTGCTCACAAGAAGTACTTACCCAAATATCACTGCATTCCATACCATGATATTGTTTTCTGATGGAGCACCGCTAACACCAGCTGGAGGATCCTCTTGAAGCCTTGCGTGTTTGTTTCAAAACAAATAAGGGAGTCAGATTTAGAAAGGTCCACATAAACAAAACAAATAACTTTCCTTTTAAAATACATTTAACACATCTGCAGTTTTACTAAAATGAAAAACGAATGAATTTCCTGCAATCAAAATAATTCCCTTCTAAATGTTTCTTCACATTCAGGTCTTTTTAAGGTAACGTTACATCCGGGCTCAGTAAACAACAGCTCTTCATATATATGTTTTTCATGATTCACCTTTTAAAATCCCTCATGAGTCGCCTTCGTGCTGGAGTAGACATTGCTAAAACTGTACAAGTGTCAGATAGAAATTTCGGTTGTAAATATTACAATAATATATGCCCTCTTCCTTCTCTCGAAAGGTCCTCGACTCGAAATTTGCTTTTCGGCTCTGCTTGGAGGATTTCAACACGGAATACAGACGATACCACTGTCGTACTTGTGGGGGTGGAAAATTATTAACCATTTTTGGAACTAAGTTAATAACGTACAAAGCCATTAAAATAACTCGTACAATTTAAGTGATCTACAAATGTACTGTTTATGACGTAGTTCAACATATGTACGATGTTGTATTTAGTATATCACAGCAGTTACACGGGTTAAAAAAGCTGCACCCACCCCCTTTTTGAGGCATTAAATCGAAGATCCATGTGCTACAGGCGGAGCGCTAATGACGTTTTAGGCCTCGCAGTAAAGGTCGACGCAGAAGACAGGTGACATCCGTGTGTCCAAACACGTGAGACAGGAAACCGAGGTGGGCGTATCAGTTTCCCATAGGAACAGTTTGCTAATCAAATTTCATCTTTTGTTGTGCACCACGAACTGTCTTTATTTCAGACATGGCATGATGCATTTCAAAACAAAGTAAAATGTATGCATATACAACGCACATAAAGACTATGTAATTGAGTAATAAGATTGTAATTTTGATAGATGGTTGATTTTTAGAAGTCTGAGTGCATCACATACAAAATGAATGTCAGTGATGAATTGAGAGTCACTGAAGGTGATGTAAGAAAAACTGATAAAACGTAACTTTTACTTTAAAAATGAACACAGATATTAATACATCTTTACTCAATAAGACACTAGCTATACTGAATTGGAGAACTGTCTTCAAATAGAAACGAAAGAAGCTTTTGAGTTTTAGTTTTTTTTATTAGAACACAGGGTACAAAGACGAAGGAATGTTATACATCTTAAGCTTTCTTTCAAAAAAAACCAAAAACTTTACAGACAGCATGTCAGCTTTGCGTCTTAGGAAAAAACTCACAATAATACAACAAAAATCATACAAAAATTCTCCTTTTTCAAAAAGCTAGTATTCATTGGCAAAAAAAATAAAAACTCAATTAATTCACATAAAAATCTACTCCTTGTACAACTTAACATTCTAACATTGCATTAAATGGGGAAAAGATAACTAGGCTGAGTTCAAACACATACGTATATTAAAATAAAGTCATTAGCTCAAATACAAAACGCAATATAATTTGTCCCCTTTGGTAGAAAGATTGTCCACTTTTATCAAAAACAAATTCCCAAAATCCAAGCCTTAAGGTGCAAGATAACCCCTCAGTTTAAGGCGGATAGTGCTGCCGTCAACGTGACCACTTGTAATCAAATGGACGGAACTTATTTTGACTTTATGATCCATGGAACAGCTGCACTGCACTGAGAACCTCTTGGTCGTAGTGCTGCTCTACCTTCACAATGGTGCTGTGCTCCTGACAGCTGCTAGCATCTTCCAGGTCCTCTGCCGTATCTCCGAAGCCATGGTAGTGTCCATAGCGTAGATGCTCACCAGAGTCAGGCAGGAAGGCACCCCAGGCAGGCCGGTGAGATACACAGCTGCTTGGGCTGCCATTGAGGTGCAGCGAGCCACACATGTCCATTCTTGACTCAGTTGGAATGGTCTCAACCCCATTAAATTGGGACTGATAGCACTGCCCATTTGTGGCGAAGCTGTTGACAATGAAACTGTTCTGCGACCCATGACCATTCCTCAAACCTGTGGCTATGGCTTCATCTGTCATTCAAAACAAGACATGCGTCAGAAAGTGATGAGCAAATGGTCTTGATTACACATGAACTTGGGCCAGACCAGCAGAGAAACAAAACATTTGTACCCAATACATTCTTGCCGACTGATATACTGTATTTCATTTTCAGTATGACAACTTTTTTGTTCATATTCAAGTGTACAGTATATTGACTTGTTTTTAATGAACTATTATTGCATGTCATCACACAGTGCACTCTTCCAAATGGTCACAAGGAAGTTTAAACGCCTAACTGCAAAAGTCAGCAATAAGAAAAACTTATCAAAACCATAACTATCATCAAATAAGTCAAATTGCCTAAAGGATGCTTCAGTGTTTCAAATAAACCTTACTAACGCATTGATTAAAAATCAGTTAATGCTATCATTGTAAAATATATTGCTGGAAGATTCAGAAAATATAACTATTACATACAAATACTGTATTAAGCTAACAGTAAGCTTTTTTTTTCTTAAACAAAACTTATTTAGAATGACCATATACAGATTATATGGTTCATGGAAATAAAGCAAAGAAAACTAGCAACATGTACATGTACATGTATTTATGTATCATTTTAGCTGGTGTGTCTTTCCAAGGAGTGAAAAAGTCTGTTATTTAAGTCAAATGTGAGCACGCTTTGACAATAAATGTCAGCTTCTAAAAAAAAATAAAAAAAAATCCAATAAAAATATACTAGCCAAATCATTGCATTGACAGCTTGGCCCCTTATAAATAAGCGTAAGAATTTGTCCATAGCCAGGGGCCAGGAACAGAAGTCATAGATGTGGGCTCCAACATTTTTTGGGAGGGAGAGGGGTTCCTCAAAGAAACACTGTCCTCATGATGTTCAAGGTCAATAGACATTGGTGGAGAATGTCCAGTCCCACCTGATTGGTTTTCAGCAGTTGATTCCACATTCATACTCTCAAGCTCCTCTCCAATTCCACTGTTTGTCTTCACTGAAACATTCATGCCTGAATGGAAAACAAGCAATACAGTCAGATTTTTTTTTTAGTGCTGGTTTTGTGCACAAATACATTTGATTAAATGGACTACAATATAGACTTACTCTCAGTTCTTGCTTTCTTCATTTGGTTTGGCTCTGTGCAATCAAGTAATCTTTTTCTATTGGCTATCCCATTCAGAAGACTGCGGCCTTGGATGTGCGAATGGTCGGTCCCATTATGGGCAAATCCATTTATCAGATTTAGCTGGTTGTGTGCATTAGAGAGGAGCTGAGCGCAATCATGGAAGCCTTGCGCATGGGCCAGATCTGCTGCAGTCAAACCATTTGCATTCCTTAAGCTACATGGGTAAAAAACAACAACAACAACAACAAAAAAAGATTAGTCAGGTCTGGAATTATCTAACTTTATACTAATTACGTTATACTAATGTTAACTATTTTTTTTTATTTATTTCAAAGACTTTCCCTTTTATTCTATAAGCTAGATTCAGGAAAGGCCCCCAAAAAAATGTATACACTGCAACAGGAAATAGTAAAGTTCTGAAACTTTTTTCCTTACAGATAATTTTTGAAAAAAATTAAACAAAACTGAACACTATTTATCCAACACAATGCTTTTTTTTTTGAAGAGCTGCCATGTTAAAAGTACTGAAGGCAAGGCAGTTGATCTCTATTTCCATGTAGTATATAAAACCAGAAAAGCATAGTTCATTAAGGGAAAAAAAAAAAAAAAAAGGTTCAGCACATATTTATCTCCAATTGCAGTGTGTGCACTTAAATGAGAATTCAGACATGAACCAACATGCTAAATGGATGAAAGACATTTGGACCAGATGATTAATCATATTACATTCTACATATAGTTCTAATGTCAAATGTTTGACTTTTTCTCAGATGGACATAAGATTACTATCTGTGTGACACTGATATTCAAAGATACCGATTCAAAGATTCTATCCTTATTAAAGAATTATTATCCTATGGATTCCTTTTTGGAAAACAACCCCAAAGTCTAACAAACTTCTGGCCAATTCTGTCTTTCTGCAATGTCTTCACAATATAATGAGTAGGAATAACATCTGGGTCAGTAGTTGGTTCATTTATGAATTTGGCTTTTGCCTCTCTCTCAAACTCTCCCTTTGCGTTTAAAATATGGTTTTACATGGAAAACAAGTAAAACATGAAAAGTAAATAAACAGTACAAAATTAAAGACAAATTCAACTTTTCGAAAAAACTAAAATAAAACAAACAAAAAAATACATGATTGGCCTGCATTAACTCATTCCTTCCTAAACATCCCTTTTCCATCTGATAAAATATTAAATGCTTCCAAGTATTTTTACTGAAAACTTTAATCTTCTGGAAACATGCAATGAAAACATCAGACAATGCCAGACAATTCTTAAGGCACTTCACTGAAGTTTAGTAGTTAAGGATAACCATTTCTATGCCCCAAGTAGAGATGTCAAAAGTCAAACTTGGTACACTAGGCTGACAGAATGTGGACATTTGTGCGTGTTCACCCTAAAATGCATTCATTTCTGATCTTAATTGTGTTACTTGTTTTAAAGCCATGTTTAAGTAATAAAAGGAATTCTCAAAGGCCACAAGTAGTATAATTGTAATTAATAGATTATTTACAGTTGTACTACGGGTACGTCTGATCCTTGAATCTGATTGGCTGAGAGATCTTTCCATCTACTAGAATTAGCATGGGAACAGTTTCACCATTCGTATTACTGCTTACACAATTGGTCCAACGAGTGTCTTGGGAGGAGCAAATTCATTTTTCATTCGTTCAGGTTACATTGTTATGCCATTATTATGCTATGTTCTTCCCTCAACTTAGACGTGTTGATACATCTCTCTCCCATCTCAGTGTGTGCATTTAATTACTCTAGCGCGATTTTTGCGGCACTGCTATGTTAGCATTTAGCTTAGCTTCTTTAGGATCCAAACAGAATGCCACCAAACAATTCCACATTTTCCCTATTTAAAGACTGTTACATGACTAGTTACACAAGTAAGTATGGTGACAAAATAAAACATGGTAATAAAAAATAAAAAAAGATAACTATAATGTGTGGTGAAAGAGCACATCACAGCATGCCGACCTCAGCGCAGTAATGCGGTTTGAATCCTAAGCTAAGCTAAATGGTAACATAGCAGTGCTGCAAAATTGAGTGATGGGAGGGATGTGTCTAAGTTTAGGGAAGAACATACTGAAATATAGAAAAACAGTTTTCCTTTAACACTGCTTTAACTAAGCCTGGTTTCTGCCAAGGTTTTTTCACCATTCTGTCACAGATTCCCGCAATCACCTCTGACTTGTACAGTTGGGGACACTTAATTTCTAACGATTACATTCGATTTAATTGCACAGATATTTAAACTAAACTGAGCTAGACAATGACGTCTCTGAATTCAATGACATTTCTGAAAATTGAGTGTTTAATCTTGTCATTATACATTACTGACACTCTGTTCTCCAATTTGATACTGTTAAGTGCTTTGACACAATCTGTATTGTTAAAAGCACTATGTAAGTAAAGGTGACTTGATTGCTTTATACAAGTTGTCAAGTTACGCCTTTAAAATGCACTACAAAAATATAAATTAGATGCATTTAACCGCAAACACAAACTGATGACATAATGCTAAATCCAATGGTTAAACCCTCAGCACATTGAATCAAGTTCTTAAAGATGGTATTACAGGACGAAGAGACACACTGCTACAATTAATTGTCTGGCATTGAAAATAAAGTGGTCCTACACTGTTTGCTCTAGGAAGCATTTAACTTTTTAAATACATGTTTTACTTGGTAATTCTAACACAGTTTACTACTTTTGCAAGTGTTCTCTTATTCAAGTTGATTATTGTAGAATCAGCATTTATTATTGAGCCTCCCCTTATTCTTGTTAGTTGAGAACAAGTAAGTAAACAAATCTTGCAGGATAAGTAACAAGACAGTGCTGACTAGGCAAAGCATGCAGGTCTAAATGCTATCATGACTGTTCTCCTAGAATCAAAACCAATCACCACAAGAAATACCTCAACAGATTGCCAGTGTGTAGATACTGAAGGAAGCGATAGTGTGAACACTCAATGTAAAGGTGTTCGCTGAAGAACGTGTGGCAGCAGTTTTTGGAATGCTTCCCCCCCTTTTCTGGGCTTTACTTGAGAAAATCAAGTCATGTTCAAATTCAACCGCTGCAAAACATTGAGACGTGCAGGGATTTTCCTTCTCTGTAATAGTTCACAATGGATCTTCAATATTATTTTTTAGAAACATGCTACTTTAATCAGAAAGGTCACAGATAATTTCAAACAAATGGTAAAATACACATCTAAGATGCATAAAAACAAGCAGACATTCATAAATTATATCTATATAAAGATTTGACACATACTTGCTTTTAAGGATTCTTGTGTTCTGGGAACCTATTCCCTGACCAGCTTTCCTTACGACAGAGATTATGTGCAGATCTGACTAAAAATATGTTTCACTTAGTATTAACACTTGCATTTTCTGACAGTCAAGAGCTTATTAAAAAAATGGGTACATACAATTAAAAAAAGCCATGGCCTATATATTAAAGTCAGATGGGACACAACTAAGGCCGTCAAAGATAAAAATAATCAGTTTTTAAAATGTTTTAAGGAATACTGTTCCTCTTGCTCACTGAACTTTGAAAATTGTATTACACATTGAAGTGACAGTGTTCAGAAGGTTTACTTATTAACCATTTGCTAAAAAAACAAAAAAACTTTAAACTAAGGCCACTTTTACTACTGAAACCCTCAACAGCATTCTTGAACATTTCTAGCCTATTCCAAGTCAAGAAAAACAGTATGAAACTATTTTAGCATCAATTTGGGAAAAAGTAGTGATTCTTTGCTAATTAGTTTAATTTAATCTCTTGAGACATGTTTAATACATTGACAGCCCTAGCGTAGCAAGAACACAAACAGTTTGAAACGGTTTTGTTTAGTGAAATATGTCTTTGACTTAAACATCACTTTCAACAAAATGAAGCACTGCTGTAATGCTACATACTGAGTATGGACATGACTACAAAAAAAAAAAGTCTAACAAGCTTCATTGATGGTTACAATTTCCACAATATATGTCTCGTTTCTATCAAGAGTCTAGTAAGTTTTGTGAAACTGTAAAGTATATAATCAAATGAAATCAAAGTTTGAATGTTGTATTTGACAGACAAATCAGCAGATAAATCATTAACTGTCTTTGGTATATTAGAAAATGCGTCTACAAACTGAAAGATATTAAGATATAAGAATGTTTGACTATGTTTTTTTAGAAATACATGTTTTGTATACTTAATATACTTAAGATGAATAATCTGTAACTTAAATTTAAATGATTATGAGTACTTATAAAAAGCAGTGCTTCAATTTTGCCACAGTCTTCATTTGAACTGTTTCATTTTATGGTTGGACTTTCCAATGTGTGCCAAACCATTTTCACACCAACTTGTCATTATATATCTAACCCTGATCCAACTAAATGTGGGAAAAATAGAATCACTATAACATGCTGGTGTACAGAAGTCAGCATTTGAAGTGAATCAAAACCTTTCATCAAAAGTTGTCCTTAAACCAAAACAATCTTGTCTTAGGACAACTTTGATTTACGTTTTTGATCCACTTTAAATGTTGACTACTGTAGAGATACTTTAAACACTGCAAACATGTTTGTAGAATGTTAATTTCAATATAAACCAAACAAATATTTTCCTGTTTATTAATGTTTTTCAGATTGTTCAGGCGAGTTAGTGATCTTTGCTGTGGCCTGTTCTAGTTTATACTGACTGATGTGACTAGGAACATGATAACAGTTTGGGTGTGTCATTACCAGATTAAAAGAAAAATATAGTAAGCCTTATTTAGCTGGTGCTAGTTGATAATACAACAAAACCTCAATTAACTTTCAGTTTTCAGCTAATTTGAAAACAGAATGGTCATTCCATATCAATTCAACTAAATTAAAAGTTCCCTGGCTCAATTTTTTTTATTTTGGTAAACATGAATAGTGATGAAAGCCAAAATATTAAATGTGAAAGTACATTTACTTTACATTAAAATTTTGTTAATGGGGGTCAAAATGACAATATTGAAGCCAAATTTAAGGGGGTAAAAATAACAACATTGTTGTTACTGGTAAACTGGTAGGTGTTGATTGCTGTTGATTTGCACACTTATAACTTAGTATAAGTATAAAAGGTTTTTAATATCCTTTTACATTTTGGTTCTAAAAAACTTTTCTTTTGGAACTGTACTTTTTAAGGGCCTATTTTTTTTTCCAAAGTCTGTGTGCATATAACTACCATCTCAAACATCTCAAAAGATTCTGATTCTTCCATTTATTTTGGAATCTTCACATTCAAGGACCTGTATGGGTTAATCCCATAGATATGGAGAATGTGGGTTGATTTTTAGCCATTTTCAATCATCGAAATCCAAATGTGAGTCACTTTGCATATAGCGGTTACTTATTATGTTTAAAGGGGAATGTCTGAAGAAAAAAAAATAATTATATATATATATATATATATATATATTTATATTTATATTTATATATAATATTTTTAACCTTCCCCAAACTATCTCTAAATCTCAGGTGAAAACATGGCATTTAAAATTTCGACTTTCATTTACGCATTTCTTAATTTTTCAGGAATAAATTTTTAACATTTTTTTTTTTTGACAGGACCTCTTGTTGAGTTGAGACAGAATGACCCAAAAGGCATTTATTCAAGACAATCTATAATGAACAATATATGTCATTAAACACACAAAAACACAAAACACAAGGCGACATGCTTTTAAAGTTACATACTAAACTACTTAAAACAAATGCACAATTACTCAACCATCCACCCATCTTCACACTCAAATGAGTACCAGCATTCTCCAAAAAGGATTTATTATAATATTTATATATAATATTGTTTTTATAAAATAGCAAAGACCTATATTTAACACAAGAAATGTATACATTTTGATTTAAAACAAAATGTAATTGAATTTTTAAGATTTTTTAAAGAGGTTTTTATTTGATTTCAATAGACAGAAGAAACAATAATGTAATTAATGGATGCAGGGCTTGATAATAAGGACTGCCTGATAGCCTTGGGCCAGCACAAAAGACACTCAGAACAGGTGACTGATAAAATTTCATTATAAAGCACCTCATTATGATTTACTTTATTATTCAGTTTATACTTGACTGTTTAGTCATTCCTGTTTTATTATTCAGTGTTTACTAAAAACTTTACATCACCCAGGCTAGTAGTTTTTTTCCATGGTTTTAAAAATGGCAATCTAGAATTTTGAAATTAAACTGGTTTAGGGCTGCACAATATTATATGTGTATCTCATCAGTAAAGCTGGTTCTTTGATAGCAATAAATCTCCATCACCTGTTTTCAGATGGAGCGGCATTTAATACACAGTGCCGCAGGACTGTAATACTAGAGTCTGGACTCTAGACATTTTTCTATCATCTTTGGACTTGTTGGTGTTTGCACTTGGACTTGTCTTGGACTCGCCAAGTGTTCTCGTTGGTCTCCGCAGAGTCCAGCAATATGCTGTTTTCTCCTTCGAAACAAAACCACTCGCATGTCATGCCTAAAAACTATATCTTCGCAAATTAACTAGTGCTGTACACACCTGCACTCTATGCTTGCGCTTCAATGGTGTCTGCCGTTGCTAAACAACCAAAACGTATCCATTTTGTTTTATTAATTTATTTTTTTTAATTATACATTCATTAAAATTCAAATACAAAAACAATTTCAAATGCTACGGTGAGATATAAACAATTTCATAGGAAAACATTGAAGAATGCACAAGTTGTACAACACAAGCTTGTACAGCTTTTTTTTTCTTTGAGGGCAATATGTACTCAATATAAAGCTTCACTTCAATTTTAAATGTCATAGAACATGGATTTTTCCTGAGAATTTACATTTATGGATATGAAATTT
>JAUMHE010000001.1:1282857-1293317 GCA_032359235.1 Enteromius mattozi | reverse complement strand
AGGAAAACCAGGAAGACTAGAAAACGAAAGCAAAACAGAAACCGTGAAACACTAAACAAAGACATAAAGCGTTACATCCACATATTTGTGGTTATTAAAAAAATAAGCAATTTTAAATAATACTTTAGTTATCGTTTACATTAAGTGTTTATTAATTACCAGTTAAATGTGTACCTTGGATATTTTCACAATTTGCATAAATACATTTTTTTTGAATAATTCAAGTTTTTTTAAGACGTTTCCAACTCCAGTTTAAACACATGGGAGGTGCACTGAGGAAAATGACTAACCATTCATCAGGTATTTTTCCAACCACACCAACAGAATACTATCACAAGTATGTCTTAAATCTTTTAAAAAGTAATCTGTACTGACAACATTGTCTACCAATACAGCAGAGAACCAATCAGCTCTGCCATATGATAATGTACATGACTGTCATCTGTTTTGCCTAGTTTTAGTTTCATTTTTGTGTCTTCCTGTTTTGCCTTATTTGGTCTTGTTCCTGTTCTTGTTTAGTTAATCAGTTTAACCTGCCTCCACCTGTGCTCCTCAGCTGTTTTCAGTTTTCCCTGAGTGTTTTCCCATGTTTAAAAGCCTGTACTGTTTTGCCTTTGTTTGTCGGTGTTTAATGTTATTCTGTGCGTCGCATACCCTGCCTGTTAGTTTGCCTGTGTGAAGATTAAAGTATTGTCATTTTGCGAACTCGCCTCTGCCCTTGTGCCATCCTGCACCAACACAGCCCTGACAGAACGACCGACCATATACAGAAGATGGACTGGGCTGAGGAGTTCCTTTACGACCTCGAACAAGGAGAGAAGACGTTGGAGCAGTATGTGGAGGAATTCCTGTGTCTTTTACACCTGGTGAGCTGGAGCGATTCGATCATTAATATCAACTTCCGGATGGGACTAAAAGACGATAATTTGTTCTATTCTATTAGTCATGATGATTGCTATCGACCCATTGCAGATTTCCTGAATCTGGTTCTAGAGTTAAGTAATTCTAATTTCTTTATTTAGTCCTCCTTCCTTCCGGAAGCTGATTGACACTTTAGCTGACCACTCCTCCACATGCTGCCTCAACATGTCAGCCCCCTCTCCTTCCTCCACAGTCCCGTTACTCCAGAGCCGCTGCTGGAGTGCCGCCCGATGATGCCCGCGCTGCTAGAGCACTGTCTGATGTGCCCGTGCCGCTTGTGCGCCGTCCGAGACCAGGAGAGCCGTCCCTCATCCCCGTGGATTCTGTTCCGCATTCACAGCCAGGAGAGCCGATTCAGTTCCCCAGGGATTCCATTCCACAGTCATGGCGACCCTGCAGGTCCCTGCAGATTCCGTTCTGCATTCAATGCTGCCCCAACATGTCAGCCCCCTCTCCTTCCTCCACAGTCCCGTTACTCAAGAGGGCCGTTCCCGAGTCACGGCCAGGAGAGCCGTTCCCCAATCCCATTCCAGAGTCACAGCCAGGAGAGCCAATCCTGAGTCCCGTTCCCGAATCATGGCCAGGAGAGACTCCGGATCCGCCATGGCCCCCAGAGGCTCCTGATCCGCCATGGTCCCCAGAGACTCCTGATCCTCCATGGTCCCCAGAGACTCCTGATCCGCCATGGCCTCCGGAGGCTATGAAGCCACCCTGGAGGCGGTCCGTGACTTCTTACAGCCTCCAGGGTGCCCACAGCAAGTACAAAACATGCTGCTGCTAAAAATACTGCTGCTGCTGCTGCAAATATAACACATGACATAACCCCCTATAGCATACACACTGCAAAAAATGTTGTCTTAGACTAGATTTTTTGTCTTGTTTGCAGCCAATGTATCTAAAAAATCTCAAATCAAGAAGGATTTTCTAGACAAGAAAAAATTATTGTCTTGTTTTTAGAAAAACAAGCTAAAATTAAGTGAGTTTTTACCTGAAACAAGCAAAATAATCTGCCAATGGGGTAAGCAAAATAATCTTGTTTTCTGTTTGAAAATTCTTCTTGATTTCAGAATTTTTAGCTATTTTGGCTGGAAACAAGACAAAAAATCTAGTCTTAGAAAGCATTTTTTGCAGTGCATGAATCACCTCATAGCAGATCTATACAGGTGGAGCTGGGGAAGCTAGTGGAACAAAAATAGTTCCTCCAGAGCCAGCTTGATGGCTAAAAGTTCCCGGTTGCCGATGTCATAATTCATCTCCGCTGGACTGAGCTTTTTAGAAAAGTAGGCACATGGAAAGAGCTGTGGAGGGTTCCCCTGCTGCTGTGACAGGACGGCTCCCACGCCTGTAGTGGAGGCATCCACTTCGACCACAAATGGGAGCAGAGGATCGGGATGGACAAAGAGTGGAGCAGTGGTGAATGCCCTCTGGAGGTCCTGGAAAGTTTGTGAACCCTCCGGGGTCCATGACAGGGTTTTCGGCTTATTTTTGGGGAGAGAAGTGAGTGGACTGGCAAGGACACTATAGTTCTTTATGAAGCGGTGGTAGAAATTGGCGAATCCTAGAAATTGTTGCAGTTCTTTAATGGACGAAGGAATGGGCCAACTGGTGACAGCGTCCACCTTCCCCTCATCCATACGAACGCCAGTGCTGCTAATATGGTAGCCGAGAAACTGAACTGCAGGCTGATGAAAGGAGCATTTCTCAGCCTTTAGGAAGAGCTGGTGTTCGCAGAGCCGGGTGAGGACCTTCACAACATGCTCCCTGTGTTCGTGTAGGTTGGCTGAATAGATCAGGAGATCATCTATGTAGATTACCAGGAACTAGTGGAGGATTTCTCTAAAAATCACATGCATAAAGTTCTGGAACACAGAGGGTGCGTTAACAAGGCCATACAGCATAACCCGGTACTCATAGTGCCCAGTAGGGGTAATGAAAGCCATCTTCCATTCATCTCCCTTTCTAATCCTCTCCAGATTATAGGTGCTGCGAAGGTCCAGTTTTGGGAACACCTTGGCTCCGCATAGTTTCTTGTTGGCAGCAGGAACTAGGGGAAGGGGATATTTAAAAAGCACAGTGGATTGATTCAAGGCACGATAATCAATACATGGCCGTAAACCTCCATCTTTTTTGGCCACAAAGAAAAAACTTGAAGCAGCAGGGGAAGTGGAAAGACGGATGTAACCTTGTTGGAGGGCTTCCTCGATGTACTCTTCCATGGCCTTACTTTCTGGGATGGAGACTGGGTAAATCCGCCCTTTGGGCACTGGTGCATCCGGGAGCAGATCGATGGCACAGTCCCATGGGCGACGTGGTGGCAACTGGGCAGCTCTCTTGGGGCAAGACACATCAGTAAAGGGGCCATAGCAGTCAGGGATGTGAATGGATTGTTTCTCCAGGGGACTTTCTATTGAGGTGGTGCAGAGCCGTACAGGGGCTGAAACACTGAGAGGGAGTTTGGGGAAGCAATCGGGCCAACACTGCTGGCCCCACTTTAGGATCTCCCCAGTCCACCAAGAGAGGAAGGGTTCGTGCTGTGCCAGCCACGGGCGCCCTAGAACCACGTCAGATGTCGAGGTAGAGGTTGCTGCAGTGCTCATAAAATGATGATGGTAGGACTGGAGGCGGGCGGAGCAGCGGACAGTCAGCTGTATGAACTTTTCCAACCCGAGTGAGTCATCGTATGCGGCTAGCATGTGACAAAGATCGGGCTCGAGTCCTTGCCGATACGTGGTCAGAAGCGACTGTTCATTCCATCCACTAGCGGCTGCCAAAGTATGAAATTTTAGCAAGTAATCTTGAATTGACATGTTACCTTGATGGAGGTGATACAAAAGTTCACCCGCTGACGTTGCCGCATCCGAGCGGCTAAAAAATTTAGTGAAGTGTTGTACAAATGCTGCGTACGAGCTCACTGTGGGTCCGGCTTAGCTCCAGATGGTCTCGGCCCATTGTAGAGCAGTTCCTGAGAGACAAGAGATTATATATGCAATCTTGGAGTTATCTGAAGGATATAGTGAAGGATATGCCATGAAGGTGATGGAGCACTGCAACAGGAATCCCTTGCATTCTCCTGCCGCGCCAGAGTAGCGCACCAGTCGCACCATGGGACTGATGATGGTGGGAGGTGAAGGAGTGAGACTAGCGGGTGGATCAGATGAAGGCGGTGGTGGTGGCGTAGTGTCTGGGAGAAGAACTCGTCAGAGATTATCCGCGAGTTCTTGGAAGGGATCTGGTGAGCTCATGCTGCTGAAAGCTGTTTATGGTCCGAACTTCTATCAGGAAGTGGACGGGACACAAACAGTAAGTGAAACAGATGATATTTATTGACAGCAGCAGAGTATGACAACAGAGGATGATGAGAATAATAGGTGAGTATCAAATCTTGAGACAATTTATCTGAGGGGAATATGATGTGACGATGGAATCCTTTCTTTACAGATGCGTTGGAGCGTTGGAGTAGTATGGAGATAATGGAGACGTGAAGACAAGGAGAGACAACCACACACCACATGAGATGAGGAATCCAGGGATGATGGAGAAACACAGGAGGGATCCGGGAGCCTGGGAGGAATACAGAGACTGAGGAGCACAGGGAGGTAAGCACAGGGTAAGTATATCAATAGGTAATCAGATTCTAGTACTGTAGAGACAATCAAGAGTTAGTCCACTTCGGTAAGAACAAGTTCGGACAGTGACTGTTGTGTGGTGTGTGGCTTTGTAGTGGGGCTGATTAACCCTCATGTACAGTACTGTTTGAAATCAGGTCACTTCCTGTACGGACAGGGTAAAACTGACCCTAATTGGATTCATTGTAATTTTCCAAAAAATAACATTCTTAAGAGAGTAAAAAAAAACATACAATTAAGTTCAATCAATAAACTTTTAACATCAGTTCTTTTCACACATTTCAAAGAATGAATATATGAATTTATGATTTATAAAAATGTTTTTAACCACTATTTTTGACTACCACTCTTCACACCTATAAAATGTTTGTGATTGGACATTGCTTAGATAATATCTTTGTCTAAACCTAAAGTAATCTTGACAAACTATATATCATTTAAAAGGTTTTGGAATCTAGTTTTCATATTTGGTGACTGTTTTTCAAAAAAACTGCAGAGCAATAGATAAATAGCAATAGAATCTCCATTTGTGATATGGTGCCAAACACTTTTATACTATATGTGCATATGTTTTTATGTGTTTTAGAGATTTAGAATTCAAATTAAATGTTCAAGTTACTTCCCACAATATTTCTGAATAGGATGTCTACTTCATAAATATTTTTTAAAAATATGGAAAAATATGGTTCATAGCACTCAAACAATAAATGGAAATCAAGAGTCCCTGTATATCACCAAGTGCAAAAGTTTGGTTCTGCATCTTTTTATCTCAGAAAAGGTTTATCTCAAAATCTTTTGAGATATCAACTTAAAATCTGACACACAACTTGTTCAGATGATTGGCTTTGATTTTCTTGAAGATTTTGTGGCAAACATGCTTTGTAAATTTGCTATTTTATGTAAAATATAAAAATACATATTTTTATATTTTATATTTTCTTACATTTATACTTCTATAACTTTCAAAATTTACTTTTATAACAGTTTTGGTCAATTCTACAATAATCTGTGAGGTTTCACCTTTAAAACGATACCAATTTTGCGTCTATGCTCTGAAGTATTAAAATTTTATAACAGTTTTTAGCAGAAAAGTCATGTTATGTCTATGCTCAAAAGTGGGACTTACAGTTGAAAGGCTAAACAGTTTGATCTTCACAAATTTGAAATTAAGTTGTTAAACTCATCGAGACACTAACAGTAGAACACACTTCAGAAGTTAAGGAGCTCTGACATACAACAAAGAAATTTGTTGTTATTTTCTGTGTATTTTAGTTGCTTTTGATTGGATCCCAATGGGGGTCACGAACATCACAAACGTTTAAAATTTTCAGCATGAAAAAGGCAGGGTCGAAAACATGATGCAAACGGGAACAGAGTAGGCTAAGCAGAATCGTAGTCAATAATAACAGGCGAGAATGTTGGGACAGGCAGCAAACAATCAAACTATGGTAAAAACAGGCAAAGGTCAAAAAACCAAGACAATGGGCAAAATAACAGAATGAACGCTTGGAAGATCGAAAGGGCAAGACAATGCTTCGCGTTTCACTGAGTGTGAATGGGACAGATAAATAGTGAGAGTGAATGGGTGTGGTGGTGAACAACAGCTGACAGTGATGATTACAGAGTGTGAACAGGTGAGGGTGTGCAATGCATGGTGAGATATGAAGTCCATGAGGGAATGAGTCCAAAGGGAGGTGTGGTGGATGTGGATGCCCTCTAGTGGAGCTTGAGGAGGGGGAAGGATGGAGGGTTGAGTCCTCGATGGACTGACAGGGATGACTTCTTGGGTGAAGTGAATGATTGGACCGCCCACCAGAGCTCAACAGGTGGCAGAGACTCCTTCCAAGGTGGCTTAGGAGACTTCCAGGGTGGCTTGGACGGTTGGGAAGCAAACCAGGGCGGAGCGTTTAGGATCCATGGCGTAGCAGGCATGGGAACGGGAGCCCACCAGGGCGGCACAGGCGGAGGGGGAGACCAGAGTAGAGCAGACGGAACTGTAAGGAAGATCACAGAGAGATTACTAATGGCCTCCTCGGCCAGGACAGTGCAGGCTGCAAGGTCGCAGATGGCCTCTGTGGTTGGAACAAGGCTGGACGAGGCTGGGTTTGGGGAAAGGATGCTTTTTCAGAGTTAGCTCTGGTTGTGGTTTGGAAGCGTAACTCTGGGATAGAACTCCTGGCCGTAATCCGGGAACGGGACTGAACGACGGCACTCCTGGCCGTATCTCGAGAATGGGACTGGACAACGGCACTCCTGGCCGTACCTCGGTAATGGGACTGATAAACGGCTCTCCTGGTCGTGCGTCTGAAACCGGAACCAACAACGACTCTCCTGGCCGTGACTCTGAAACTGAACCAGGAAACGGCTCTCCTGGCTGTGATTCTGAGACCATAACCGACAACGACTCCCCTGGCCGTGATCTGAACACCGGACCTGACAACGGTTCTCCTGACCATGATTCGGGGCTTTGACCCAAGAAAGGCACTCCTGGCCATGATTCGGAGGCTGGACCTGACGACGGTTCCCCAGACTGTGATTTGAGGCTAGTACCATAACTATATAACTGCGGACTGGGAACTGCGGGGATTAAATCTGGCAAATCCGACCAACACTGTAGATCCAGAGTGGGAAACTGCAGATTGGCATCCGCGGGTGACTGGATCGGCACTCCAGGCCAAACTTCTGGAACCGGTCTTGGTAATAGAGGACTGGAATCCGTGGGAAACTGGATCGGCTCTCCTGGCCGGAACTCTGGAACCAGACTTCGAAACTGCGGACTAGAATCCGCAGGAAACTGGATCGAGCCTTCAGTGTCCTCCATGGCTATGGCCAGGTTAGGCAAGGGTTCAATGGCCTGAGTGGATTGTCCTAGAGGTTCTGCAGCCACCAGCGGAATCTCTGGAGAATCCACAACTAAAGTCGACATCTCCGGAGATCGTGCAGCCACTGGTAGAACCTCTGTGACAGGAACTGCAGCCTCAACCAACAACTCGGGGCTTTGTGCAACCACCGTCGGAACCACCAGAGAGACTTTGGCTTTCGCCATTACTCCTGTTGGTCGGCCATCTTGAGCGCTGACTCTGGTTGAGGCATGGCGGCCATTTTGGGTAGTGGTGGGTGGTGGTTTCGTTGCCTTTAGCTTCCATAGGAAACCTCCTCCTTAACCTCTCCGACAGTCAAAGTAGATCCACAATG
Source organism: Enteromius mattozi (assembly GCA_032359235.1). NCBI lineage: Eukaryota > Metazoa > Chordata > Actinopteri > Cypriniformes > Cyprinidae > Enteromius > Enteromius mattozi. The sequence continues at coordinate 1,285,575 of JAUMHE010000001.1, read as the reverse complement.
CAATAAAACAAAGTCAATCAATTCGACCAAATTGACCCACTGACAGTACGAACGTAACTATTTTTGTTTTGGACATTTCAAAACACATCAGCGAGTTGAAAATTTGCATGCATGTTTATGACTGTCAGACTCTGTATTTAGTTTGTTCTGTGTTTTTACTCCCCTTGTGTCTGCCTTGCCCTTATTTGGTCTTTCCTGTCTTTCGTCTAGTTCATTTGTGTTAATTAGTTCCCAGCTGTGTTCCCCATGTGCTTTGAGTTCTGCCCTCGTCAGTGTTTGTATTTAAGTTTGTGTGTTTGTATCCCCAGTGTCGGTCCTCAAGTGTCAACCCCATGTTTGATCTGTTCCTGTTTGCTTTGTTTATTAAAACCTATTTCACCTTCAAGATCTGTGCCTTGTGTGCTACCTGCTTGAGAGCCAGCATGACAGAAGGACCGACCATACACCGTAACTATGGCTGAGGACGAACTGTGGCGTCTGCGGCAGAGTGGGTGGACGTTGGAGGAGTATGTGGGGGAGTTTTTAGAAATCTCCGCCGAGGTGAGCTGGCCGGATGAATGCCTTGGAGCATGCTTTCGGCTGGGATTGGACAAGAGTATGGTGAACCGCAATATTCCTACGAATGCATTTTCTTTGATCGAGTTGATCAATCATGTCTTAGATTTAAGCAAGTCTAAATTAGTTGTAGAAGCGGATATCACCGAAAAATCTTGTCCGATCCGAGCCGAAAGCCTCCGAGGCTAGCCAGCTCACTCCCCTCCGAAATCCTCCACATGCCCCTTCAAGAGCTCCGGCCACTCGTTTTCACCCAGTGCTGATCCTGTCTTCAGCCTAGAGCCTCGTATGGGCGCACTGTCCCAGTGTCGTATGATATTCACCTCGCCCGGGCGCCGAGCGATGATCTCCGCGCTTCTCGAGCGCCATCCGAGGATCGCACCCTCTGAGCGCTATCCAAATCCCACGGATTCCAGTCCGCAATCACGGCCAGGAGTGCCGTTTGAGAATCCGGTTCCTGACTCACGGCCAGAAGTGCCGTTTGTGAATCTAGTTCCTGAGTTACGGCTGAGAGGGCCGATCCCGAATCCAGTTCCCGAATTATGGCCAGGAGAGCCGTTCCAGAATCCTGATCCAGAGTCCCAGCCCGGAGGGCCGATCCTGAGTCCAGTCCCTGAATCACGGGCAGAGCGCCCCCTTGAGTTTGCGCTGCAGGAGCACCTCCCTGAGTTTGCGCTGCAAGAGCGCCTCCCTGAGTTTGCGCTGCAAGAGCACCTCCCTGAGTTAGCGCTGCAAGAGCGCCTCCCAGAGTTCGCTCTGCAAGAGCGCTTCCCTGAGTTCACGCTACTAGTTCCAAGGTCTGCAGAAGATAGTTAAGATAATTTTTTGGGGGGGCTCCTCCGTCCCTGCAGCCAGCTCCTGACCCGCCACAGCTGGCTCCTGATCCACCACAGCCACAGCCGGCTCCTGATCCACCACAGCCACAGCCGGCTCCTGATCCACCACGGCCACAGCCAGCTCCAGATACGCCATGGCCTCCCGAGTAAACCAGATCCGCCATGGCCTCCCAAGGCTCCGGATCCGCCATGGTCTCCCGAGGCCCCAGATCCACCATGGCCTTCCAAGACTACAGGGCTGCCCTGGAGGCGACCAGTGACTCTGCCTCGTGCGCCCACCCCCCTCCCCTTGGGATATTTCTAGGTGTGAGGATGCAGTAATGGGGGGGAGTAATGTCAGACTGTGTATTTAGTTTGTTCTGTGTTTTAGCTCCCCTTGTGTCTGCCTTGCCCTTATTTGGTCTTTCCAGTCTTTCGTCTAGTTCATTTGTGTTAATGAGTTCCTAGCTGTGTTCTCCATGTGCTTTGAGTTCTGCCCTCGTCAGTGTATCCCCAGTGTCGGTCCTCAAGTGTCAACTCCATGTTTGATCTGTTCCCGTTTGCTTTGTTTATTAAAACCTATTTCATCTTCAAGATCTGTGCCTTGTGTGCTACATGCTTGAGAGCCAGCGTGACAATGACCTGAATGAGGAAAAGACTATTTAAATTTCAGGAAAAAAAGCATAGGTTTATTAGTATTTCAAAAAGATTGCAAAAAGAAATAGATCATTTTTACCATTTTTGCCTGACAAAGTATTTTTTTGTATTGAAATAACTATAAAAAGGCTACTTTTTTTGCTTCATAGGATAGTAAAAGACTAAAATAATGAGATAACCAAGATATGTTGTTATTTTGGGTCTTTAAAGTAGCCTTAGAATATAAAAATGGGAACAGTACGAATGTAACTATTTTGTTTTAGACATTTCGAAACACATCAGCGAGTTGAAATTTTGCATGCATGTTTATGACCCTAAATTAGGAAAAGTAAAAAAAATTCCAGAAAAAATACAGTTAACTGATATTTCCAACAGCTCAAAAATCAAAAAGGGTCAAACTGACCCGGAACAGTACATGAGGGCTAAGGGAATGACGAGCAACAGGTGGCGGTGATATTCGATATTCACATGAACAGAACAGCATTTACTATTAGAGACGAATTGTGAAGAATTTAAAGATGTAATCACCAAAAAAGGAAATACAGCGGCAATAAACAAAGCAAGAGAGAAAGGTTGGCTGATGATCGTCTCAATGCGTAAGTAGCAGTTTACAGTATTTAAAATACTTTATCAACATTGAATGTGTGTCACAATACATTGCAAAGTTTGTGTGTGAATAACAGTAATTGCT
>JAUMHE010000001.1:1259986-1271311 GCA_032359235.1 Enteromius mattozi | reverse complement strand
TTCGCACTGTTTTTACACCAGTGGGCCCAATTTTTTTATCTCGCCTAGGGCCCCACAACCCTACGGGCCGGCACTGCTTCAGACACATGGGACATGGTATCAGCTCACGCCAGGCCTTCAAAGAAAAGGACACAGGCCCTACAGTCAAACATTGTGGAGGTTCACAGATGTCTTTTGGGGTGGGGGGGCTTTGCTGAATTCACTGAATGCCTTGACTGTGTGAACGGTATCTGAAATACCGGCGCAACGTAATGGCCAGTGTCAGAAAGCTGCATCTCCATCAGAGGTCATGGGTCTTCCAGCAGGACAATGACATGAAACACACTTCAAAAAGGCTGCAAACAGAGAGTTCTGAAATGGCCAACGATGGGTTCAGAGCTGAATACCATAGAACATCTGTGCAGAGATATCAAAACAGCAGTTGGGAGAAGGCATCGTTCAAATCTGAATGACCTGGAGCAGTTTGAAATAGAAGAGTGGTCCAAAATTCCAATAGTGCTTACAGGAAGCAATTGATTTCAGTTATTTTTTCCAAAGGGGGTGCATATTAAGTTAAGGGGTTTTCCAGTGCATTTTCTGGGTTCTGTGTGGAATTTTATCAGATTTGACTTTTCTTCTCATTGTTTGTGTGTGTGTGTGTGTGTGTGTGTTGTTTCAATGCAAAATAAAAGTAAATAAATAAACCTGTGAGTACCAAAACATTTGCAACCACAATGTTGCAATTTCCTGAGAGAAGGGTTGCATTTTCTGACAGAATTGCAAGGTTGCGAATATTTTTGGTCATGACTGTATGCCAATATGGTGGTTGAAATATAATGCTGTGTGAACTCAACCAGTCAGCATGTTTTTGAGGGGAACCCTCCTAACAGGAACTTTATTTAGATCTGGTTCCTTTGGTGGAAATGCACTACTGGCCCAAAACCCAAAGTCAACAGGGCTTATGTTTCCTGCTTAAAATTTTGTTGATCCAAACATTGAATGACACGCACAAACACAACAACACTTCAACACCTCTTTACTGTGCATATGCAAACTGACCTGCATGAACTTGTTTTTCTGCATAGGGTGGAGCAAGCAAATTCTAAGTTGCTCTCCTTTGTAGTCCATTGTAATCATGTCAAAGGCAATGGCCTCTGGCACTGCAAGTATAATGGACAGCACCCATATCAGAATGATTTCAATGGCTGTCCATTTAGGAATGCCGATGCCTTTGATGCGGTTCCACGATGCCACTGCTCGAAACCTTTGGGAAAAAATCAATGCCAGATTAAATAGTGTTATTAGATGCTGAGGTAGTAAGAGCAAACAAATACAAAAACATACAGATACCTATCTATGCTTAGTGCACACAAACTCAGCACTGTGATGCCAACTGATGTCTTTTGTACAAAGGGAACCATTTTGCAAAGTCCGACACCAAATGGCCAATCTTCAGCAAGAAGCTGAAAGACAGGTACTTTTGGGTCAACAAGAGCCAAAATTACACAAAAACAGAATAAAAAATTACAGTATAGTAATAATAATTCAGTTTTCAGATTCAAATTTAATCTAACCTGTTGAATTGACATACTTATTAATAGCACAGTGTTTTAGAGACTGAGGGATTAGGGTTTGATTTGAAAATTATTTTTCAGTTTCATAGAGTGAGAATTTCTATGGAATTTCTAACTAAATAATTTCCCTATCCTATGTTCTAATGTACACATATTAACTTTATATACTTCATAAAGAGTTCAGATATTAATTATACCATAACCCACAAGAGAAAATATCACTGAACCTTACAATTATTTTTAGTTGTTTTATACAAAACTGATATCATCTTTAGATTATATAAATGTATACTCATATTTGGAACTCAACTTTAGATTTAAAATATTTGCCTTTTAAAAGGCAAATAATACTAAGTTCAGTATATTCAGCAGGCTTTGAACATCATACATAAAGATAAAAGAACAGAATACAGTTCACAGTGCATTGCTAAATGCTAAATAATATTTAGTTCCTTGATAAGATTTTTTAATTTAATAGACTGTTGTCAGAAACTGCAGTTAGAGTTGGACATAATTATTTGGGTTCACAAATAAAAATAAAAACTGTTTTTACTTTTTAAAACTTTTTTAGTTTTATTTTATTTTATTTATTTATTTTTATATTGGGTAAGATACCCTTTTGCAGTAGCATTGTCTCAGGATTCCTAAAGTTAAATTAGAAGCATGTGTGTATTTAGCTACAGCTGAAAATTAACGATTATTTAATGCCAGAGAAGAACTGTTTGTCAGATTCCAAAACTGCTACTGTTAACGTTGTGTTTACTTATAGTTTAACTGTTTATTTATTTATTTTAACGTCATCATAATACATATGCGCTTATACATATGTGCTTTTTATTTATTTATTTGTTATTAAATATTAAATAAATGCTGTCCTGCAAATTGTGCTTACCTTATAGACGTTAATGGGAATGTCTATGACAATATGCAAAAGGTCCCCAAGTGCTAGACTTGCGATGAGGACATTAGGACCGTTCCGCATGCATTTGTTTTTATAGATGATTCTAAGCAGTGTAGAGTTTCCGATTATCCCAACTACAAAGACAATGCATGAAACCACGGTGTTAATATACTTAAAAGTATCTCTTATTTCTGTGGGACCTGTGCACATTGGCGGCAAAACTCTTGGACGTCGAGGCATGGACTCATTGACCACACTGCCTTTTCCAAATGCAGATTTCAGGGTTGGAGACACGAGTTCCGTTGAAAGTTGCCCCTTTCCTTGAGCACTTATCAAGACGAAGTGTCCAGTCAGGAGAACGAGCAACGAAACAACGCATATTGTTTCCATTACTTGTATGCAACGTTTAACACTGTGCTAGAACTGTTTATCAGTTTAATTTAACATTACGTTGATTACCAAGTATTTTCAGGCAAGAATTTCAGAGTAAACAATTAGCAATTATCTGTTCACAGTGATATTGCTTGCAGATTACAAATACCTTAAAGCGGATATTTTAAACCTCGTTTAAGTTATAGCCTACGTATCGAGAGAATGTCCTTGACGTCTTCTGACAAGTTAGTCCATCAGAACTCCATATGACTCAATTCGCCCACATTTCCTTCCAAACGCAAGGATTTATTTCACATGACTACAACGTTACGTTTCGTGTTATCTGTTTTTGCGGCGTCTCCTCAGGAGATAACTCTTCTTTTCCGATGGACCTCCCCCGACTGTGGAAGGTCGTTTCCGCCAAGCTTGAGAAAATAATAAAATCATCATCATCATCATTTTACGAAAAAAATCCCTAAATAGGGAAAAACCATCTTATAACAATTAAGTTTTTTTTTTTTTTCATAGTTTCTCATAATAGTTTTAATGAGTTAACTTTTATTCAGAGTAAGGCAATTATTCATTGCTGTTCATGACAAGATCTTATACAACTTGTCTCACTCAAGTTGTCCCTGTTCTGTTCTGTACAATAGCTTACCCATGGTCACCCACTGTCACCATTATGGTATTTGGTCATCAGACCTGCACATCCTCTCATTAAATATTTTTATGGTTGACATCAAAATCTGGTTGCATAAAAAACTTTTTTGAACTAAATAATGCTAAAACAGAGGTTTTGTCCACCATTAATTAGGCTATTAAAATGTCATTTGATCCTTGATTTAAATTCTAATCTCTTACAGGCTAAACTTTCAAAACCACATGTTGCACTTTCACAGTATTGACCAACGGGTCTGCCCTCTGTCACAAAGTCATTGAAAACCGTATTTATTCTTTTTTATAACCTCACGCCTTAAATACTGTAAATCCCTCTATTCGCAGTGGTCGGCAATAGGTGGCCCTTAGCAAGATTATTTTGAGACTATTTTGCGGAGACGATGATTGCCATCGCCGCTCCGATTGCTCTCGCACGGCACGAATACGTCGTTGTCCGTGTTGCTTTGACATTCACGCGAACCGCGTGAGCAGAGTGGAGTGATGAGTGATTTTCACTTGCTCCAGGAGCGCTCCATAACGAGTACAATTCATGCCAGCTACCCAGGGCCGGAGTGGGCCTCTGTTGCATATCTCCAAACTTTTTTTTTTTTTGGCATGGTGCTGCTGTCAAGGGAGTCAAAATATAATTACGTCATCATTAGGGTTGCCAATTAACTTCAGAAATGAAAAATAAAGGACAAAAGTACTTATTTATCTTTTCATGTTTAAGAAAATATTGTTTATTTTTTATTGTTTATTCTTTAAGAAAATAAGGGACATAATAAGGGACCTTCCAAATATTTGTACTGTACCATAATGTTGGCCTATATCTGCCTACAGTTAAAAAGTTCTCAGAAATAATCACAATTGTTTTGCTAAACCCATTTTTATACAATTATTCTTTTAAGAAATCTAATGTCTATGGAGTCAGATTTTTGCCAATTAGAATTAACATAATTTTTCAAGAAACGTATAAAAATATAAATTGAAACAGATTAAAATTTCTTTGAAACAAAACAAAAACAAAAAATTATAATTACGGGCAAAATCTTTGACTTCATTTTGTTTTGCAACAGTTTTCTCCACTTTTATTTGCTGGTCTGTACTTACAAATGAACTTTCAGAGTTTTATTTACGCTTCTGAAGTTCGCTTTCAATATTTCACTCTTACTGTGTCTTACTAAAGATGCTATGGGAAAAATCCTTTTTTCTCCTGAACAAAAGATACACTTGGCAACTTTTTGAACAATGTTGCTGGGCAACTTTAGGGTGGTTGCCGTCAATGGACAATCAGGTGAGATACAGGGCCTATAAGAGAAATTGGTTACACTTTTTCAGTGGAAGTGCCCAAGCAAAATTGCTCAAAAAAAGTTGCCTGGCAAAATTGCCTTAGAATTATGCAGTGAAACTGCATAACCATCAGTTCATGCAGTGTAATGAAAACGAACCAATAGTGCAGCAGTGCTGCACAAACCTATGGCTGCACAGCCCACCAATGCCCACAATTATGGGCAGGGCTACTGGCTATATAAGCGTGCGCTTCGCCACAGAAACCATAAAAAATCTAATAGTAATCTAATTATAGGAAATTTATAGTAAATACATTCATTACATACATTCGATGCAAACCAATACAAAATCATTACATTCTATTAACCCTCTGAACTCTTCTAATCTTTTCACATTAGAATAGGCCTACTTTTTCAGGTTCAAAATAGGTCCTGCAGAATTGTTTGATAATTATTTATTAATTACTAATGGGTTCCCTATGTTTTCACTAATACTGTTTCAGGTCCTAAGTAGTTTTTGCGAAATTATCTAATAATTCTTTATTTCCAATGGGTTTCCAAAATTTCCATTTTAGCATATGTCTACTGTTTAAGGTTTGAAATTAGTCCTGCAGAATTATTTGATTATGTATTAATTACTAATGGGTTCCCTGTTTTCTCTTTATAATAAAGATTGAGGTTATTAAGTAATTCCTGAATAATTATCTGATAATTCTTTATTAATTACTAAAGGTTTCACTGTTATGAAGGGGTCTGAGATTTTTTCATCCGTATACAAGGCTTTATTGAAAGGCATGGTCAAAATGGGCAGGGTCAAACAACGGTAAACAGGAATGGTGAAGGCAGAACATACAATAATTATCCAAAGAGAATGCGAAGGTCGGTCGATTGGTAAACAAAGCCCAAAGGGGAAAACAGAGCAAAAATCCACATGGCGAGAAAAGGTCGGTACACTGAAAAAAAACAAAGAAAGCAAAACTAGGCTAGGAAACAAAGAAACGCTTTGTACGAGGATAGACACTCAATATGTGGCGACTTGGTACAATATGAACATTCTTAAATATGAGATAATACTGTAAAAAAAACAAAAACAAAATTTATTGCTTGGGCTTAGTTGAGAAGACATTAAGTTTGCACAAATAAATTTTAAAAACATTAAATGAATGGTTATTTTTTATAGGGGTCACATCTGGTCAAGCAGGCAGACGCGTGGATTCAATAAAACAGGTAAGTATTTATTCACATCTTAAAAGGAATGGCTTCCAGGCAAAACATGAACTGAAAATAGCTGCAGAAACTGTCAAAACAGGCTTATCTTAAATGTCCTTCCACTTGTAGGTAGGTGGTAAACCGGATGACTGAGACTGACAGGTAGGTTGAGACCAGCATGGGAAGCTTGCAACCTCGAGACCAGACAGTGAGTGTTTGGAGTGAGCGTGCTTATGAAGGATGCAGGTAAGTGGATGCAGGTGTAGCGGATTAGTTGTGAGTGCAGTACTGAAGGACAGCCTGTGGGCTCGGTACATGTAGCAGAGCATGAGGAGACTGCGGCAGAGAAGGAAGCCAGCCAGAGCAGAGCAATGGAACTGAAGCCCACCAGGGCGGTGCAGATGGAGGAGAAGCCCGCCAGGGCAGTGCAGATGGAGAAGAAGGCCACCAGGGCGGGCACAGATGGAGGGGAGGCCCCTTCAGGGTGGCACGTGCGAATCCTGAATATAGAGCATAGACAGATTTACAATTGCCTCTTTGATCTCCAGGACAGAAGAAGGCACTGGAGTGGACTGGAGCGGTCTCTGAGGATTCTCGGACCGGATCTGGCTCTGGAGTGGATTCTGACAACTCCCGGACAGTGTGGAAACTGGATTTACGGGGATCAAGGTCCCCATTTCTGGCCATGATTTGAGGACAGGATCCTCTGGGATTGGAAACGGCACTCCTGGCTGTGGTTTGGGAACTGGATTCTCAGGGATCGGGAACAGCTGTCTTGGCCGTGACTGGAGGACTGCATTTCCTGGGATCAGGAACAGCTCTACTGCCATGAATGTAGAACGGAATCCAATTGGAATCAGGAACGGCACTCCTGGCCGTTAACTGGCAAACTGGATTCCCAAAGTTAGAGAACGGCACTCCTGGCCGTGACTGGCAGACTGGATTCTCAGGGTTAGGAAATGGCACTCATGGCCGTGATGGGCAGACTGGATTATCAAGGTAAGGGAACGACTCTCCTGGCCGTGACGAGGGAACTGGATCCAGTTGGGTAAGGAACGGCTCTCCAGGCCGTAATGAGGGAACTGGATCCATTTGGGTATGGATGCGCTTATGTGGGGCTGGCACTGCATGCACCTCAGGAGAAGCAGGCTCTGGTGGGCGTCGGCATCGGAGGGCGCCCTTGCAGCGCTGGGTTCAGGAGGGTGCCTATGAGGCGCGGGCACCGTAGGGCGCTCTTGCAGCATGGGCTCATGAATGGGCTCAAGTGCATTGGCACTTGTTCTGGGGCTGGAACCTGCACTGCACTGAAAACTGGAAACGGCTCTGGGATGATGGCCAGCATGCTTGCCAGACGAATGTTTAACCGAGGTACAAATCAGGACTCTGGAGTGGACTCTGGAGTGGGATCCAACTGGAAACTGGAAAAGTCTCAGGGTAGATGTTCATGTTCATGCCCAGGGAATATAGTCGATGAACTCTTGGACATAATTCTCAAGTGCCCGTCCATTCTGAAAGATGAATCTGGTGATTTCTGGCTGGTTACAACCACCACCCTGAGGAATTAAATTGATGAACGCCAGGTCTTTCTTCATGCTGTTAAGTTATGGTCTGGTGTTCTGTCATATCTGGTCAAGGAGACAGACACGTGGATTCAATCAAACAGGTAAGTATTTATTCACAACTCAAAGGAATGGCTTCCAGGCAAAACATGAACTGAAAATAGCTGCAGAAGCAGTCAAAACAGGCTTATCTTAAATGTCCTTCTTTTCTTTCTCTTGTAGGTAGGTGGTAAACTGGATGACCGAGACTGACAGGTAAGTTGAGACCAGCATGGGAAGCTTGCAACCTCAAGGCCAGGCGGTGAGTGTTTGGAGTGAGAGTGCTTAAGATGGATGCAGGTAAGTGGATGCTGGTGTAGCTTATTAGGTGTGAGTGATGATGGAGTGCAGGTGAATAGTAAGAGGGATGCTGGGAGATGTAGTGTGTTGGTGTGACTGAACTCGTGGATGTGTTGAGGCGACTGGACTCGTGGCTGTGACAATAGGACAATGCGTGTAAAGTTAAGGCATCAGGTAACATTATAAGTTAGTCAAGTACGGTGCTGAAAAAATATTTATACCTAACTTTAGACTGAATTTATCAAAACATACATTTAAAAGGTGTAAATGTTTTATTTAAAACATAGGGTATATTCATACACAAACGTACAACATGTATAAAAAGCATTGAATTGTATGATATGTCTGAGGGAAGTTGAAGTGAAGGGAATGTGGTTTTTCACCTTGTTTAATCCATAAAACACGTCAAAAGCTGTGTTATTATAATGAATTTTAGCTAATTTAGGTGTGTTGTATGATATTTTTTGTGTTCCGCGACATAAAAACATAGGAAGAGATTGTGCGGTCTATAAGCCATTAGCTTTTAACGAAATATGAAATGTGAAGCTTAATGTAAACCACATAATGCACTCATTTGAAGCATGCTGAATGCATTTTTGCATGTGTAAATTTTTGCAATTGTTCCGTGAAGTAAAAAGATGACATTAAACGTGACTAATAACCAGCCGTCATGAAGTGTCACTCTTTTCAAACGGGGCGGATTTACATGAATGTTACAAGGCGTTTCTGGTCTCGTGAATGGCACTTTGGAAGAGAAGTTCCGAATGAAAATGAACAACTGAATCATTTCACAAGGAAGTTCAAAGCGTCTCAGTCAGTTCCCTTGGTAGTGAATCACTAGGTCAATTTGTAAAATGTCACCATTCAGGCAGGACCGTCATATTTTGATATTATTTTTATGCTATTTAAGGTAACTTAGCCCTATAATATAAAATGTACATGTTCTATTACAAATCCCGTCAGTATCAATGCTCCCGATGTTGTGCAATTGATTTGTGTCAAAAGGTGCAATAAAAAAAATATAATAATAATATAATAATATTTTTTATAACTGAAATTATTTAAAAGGCATCATTTCATTTTTCTTTATTTTAAAATGTACTTTTCTTTCTCCATTAGGGTGTGGCCAAAGGTTTCATTGGTGCTTTGTCATCATTGCAAGGTTTCAGATGCAACCCAGTCAGTTCTTCCAAGCACTTGTGTGTACTTTAAGACTAAGAGTTTATTGTTTTCATTCCAGGTAATATGTGTAAATGTATAGAGTTTTTGCTACATGTACACTGTGAAATCTAACAAACGTGCTAACTTAATTGTTTTTGTTCGCTTTACATAAAGTTCTATTGTTTTCTTACCTTACTGATGTAGATCTATTAAATCTTACTATCTTACTACTAATTTGTGCCAAAAGTCCTAGTTACTCAAATAGCCCTAGTAAACATTACATGATTTGTTTAAGTGCTGTGCAAGCCATGTGACCACTGACGTCATCAGGGTTTGGACTGAGAATTTTCTGGAAGAACTCGGCTGATAAACAATACAACTGGTGAGTATTTATACATATAAGAGTTTAATTTTAAGGAACGTGTTTGCTTGATGTTAAAAAGTTAACGGATTAATGCACAAGTTTTGTCGAATATAAAGTGTCAGTATACATTTTGTTATGCTGTCTATGTTGCACCGTGTAAATATATCCGCGCAACCTTTAGTGTTTGAATTAGAGTAACAAAGCACGGATGAATGGTGATTAAAGAGTGGGACGTGCTGTATTGATACACTAAAAATGCAATACAGCAGAAAGAAAAGCTCTGGATTCACGCAATGGATCTTAGTACATGGCGCGCCCTGAAGCCTGTCAGCAAATAACTGTTGTAGTTTGAGAAAAGTCTCTAATTTATAGAGCATGCTTTATATATACAGTGCCCTCCACTAATATTGGCACCCTTGGTAAATCTGAGCAAAGGTGGCTGTGAAACTTTGATCTTTCATTGAAAAAATTCACACAATTCTAACCTATTATTGAAGTAAAACAATTGAAAATTGGGAGAAATTCTTGTGATGAAATAAATGTTTTTCTCCAATAGTTGTTGACCACAATTATTGGCACCCCTAGAGTTTTGTAAAATATCTCTGAAGTATATTCCCATTCATATTCTCAATTTTGAGCACTCCAGGGTGATTATGGACATGAAATTATCCAGCCATGGTTTCTTGTTTCTCAGAAATATATATAGGAGGGAAAACAAAGTAGAGTTTGAGTGGCTAAAGACTCTTCAAGGATCACAGCTGGAGAATTGCATAAAATAGTTGCGTCGCAGGGTCAGAAAACCTTTAAAAATATCTCCAGCATGTTCAGTTGTCAGACAGGACTGGAACTACAACTGGGACTGGCTCAGATGAAACTAAAAAAATGAGCTTTTTAGCAGCAAACACTCAAGATGGGTTTGGTGAACACATGGATAAAAAGTACTCCATGTGTACAATGAAATATTCTGCTGTATTTGTGATATTGTGGGCCTATATTTCTGCTGGAGGTCCTGGACATCTTGTTTAGACACATGGCATCATGTATTTTATCAAATACCAACAGATAACAAATCTAAAACTAACTGATTCTGTTAGAAATCTTATAATGGGCCATCGTTGGGTCAATAATCCAAACACAAACATCAAAATAAACACAAGAATTAGTCACAGAGCACAAAATGAAGCTTTTGCCATGGCTGGCCCAGTCCTCTGACCTGTACCCTGCAGAAAATGAGTGAGGTGAACTAATGATGAGAAGCACCATCATGGAGCTGATATTGTGATGAATGAGGCGGAGGTGTGCGGATCCATTCGCAGTTTCTTTATTCAGGGTCGACAGGCAGGGTCAAAACACCAGCAAACAGATAAATGGGGACAAGACAGAATCAAGGTCGAGGTATACAGGCAGATATCATGGCAGGCAGCAAACAGTCTGAATCAGAATAAACAGTCCAAGGTAACAACGGGAAAAACAAACACGGGAAGGAACGCTCAGAAACGACAGCCAGGGCAAATCAAGACTTCGCAGGTAATGGAAGTTTGAGAGTGACTTTTATGCGTGTGTGTGTGTGTGTGTGTGTGTAATCAGTATGTGGGTGTGGTGATGACGTGCAGGTATGTGTGATCAGTTCCAGGAGTGAGGCATGATGGGCAATGGAGTCCGTGAGCCAGGCACAGCTCAGACTGGAGTGGCCTCTGGTGGACACAACGAGGGACTCCATCTGGATATCGCTGAAGGATCTGGAAGATTCTGCATGAAGGAGTTTTCTCTTATCAGGTGTTTTCCAAACTCTTCAGGCATTAAAGGAGAAAACTCAGAGCTGTTTCTTGGGAAAAGGACGTAGCAATAATTGGGTGCCAATAATTGTGGCTAATATGTATTGGAGAAAAACATTTATTTCATCATGAGTTTTTCTCCCCAT
>JAUMHE010000001.1:1199304-1216663 GCA_032359235.1 Enteromius mattozi | reverse complement strand
TTTGTCCGGTTACATGCGCGACACAGAGAGAGTGAAAAAGCAGACGTGGTAATTGATTTTGCTATTTAAATATGACACGCTCATAACTTGAAAGACATTGGAAATGCAACTGCAAATGGACTTTGCTTTTTCATTTGAAATGTGTCAGTATCAGGGATATCATTCCATAGACAGCAATCTTTTCTATGAAAGCCATGTTTATAGCATTTGTAAAACTGTGAAAAAATTGTGACCTATGCTCTCAACATCAAATGTTAAATTAATTAAAGCAACCGCAACTGGGAACACTCCCCATAACACACAATGTACTTGTTACATCGTAAGAAGAACAATATCTATGCTAATATATTAGTCTGTTTCTTTCTTATTCCGAGGCCACCGTAGCCACCCAGATCCAGTCCGTACCCATATCAGATGGTGGATCAGCAGATGATGTCTACAAACCTGAACATCGGTGGAGACCAGACAGATCCCCAGTGAAGACCTGAACGGCTATCGGGATAAGACCATGGGAATCAGATGAGTATACACTCTGACTTTACTGCGGTTGGAATCAAACTGCTGGTTTCGTCTGGCCAGAGGAGAACTGGACCCCAAACTGAGCCTGGTTTCTCCCAAGTTTTCCATTCTGTCACCACTGGAGTTTTGGTTCCTTGCTGCTGTTGCCTCAGTTTGCTTAGTTGGGGACAGAGGTGGACAAAGTACACAAAATCCATTACTTGAGTGAAAATATAGATACCACTGGTCAAATATTACTCCATTACAAGTAAAAGTTGTAACACAAATTTACTTAAGTGAAAGTATAGAAGTACTTGCTTTTAAAAATACTTAAGTATTATGAGTAAATTTCAGATCTATGCAGATCCTTATTGTTGCATTGTTGTATATTAAACTTGAAAAAACCTTATGCCTCTGAAGCAACCTACTGAATATACTGACTAGTTTGTAATGTCTGTGTAATAAAGAGCTTTTAAGAATGTAAAAAATATTTAAAATAAAATAAAATAGAAATGAAACAACTGAACATCTTTTGGAAAAAATTACTTTGGGACAGTCATAATCATTTTCTTTATTTAACACTCCTACCCACCATCACAAAACAGCATGGTAGTGTTCTTACACTGTAGCAGTGTGAACACACATCAAAGTGTATTCATTCATCCACATTTGAATCAAGTGTACAGTGAAATTTCTTTAATCAGAAAAAAATAAAATAAAAACAAATAATCCAACCTGCTATGCTAACTCAACTACAAAACCATAGCCAAACAGCAACACTGCTTTTCGTGTAGGCAAAACATTTTGTTTTGAAAATAATGATACTTTCTCTTATAGGTCACTGATTGGCTCTCGATCACCTGTAAAAACACCAATCACATTTAGAGAATAAGAAAAACTCACCCACTGTCTTTAAAGCTACTACATAGAAACGACTTTCTACTTTGAGGACCTTGGTAGAACTGTAGTGAGGTGAAAAGTACAATATTTGTGTTTCAAATGTAGTGAAGTTAAAGTAAAAGTGTCCAGAAAAAATAAAACTCAAGTAAAGTACATATACTCAAAAAGTGTACTTAAAAAAAAGTGTACTGTCTGGTTAGGGACACTTAATTTTCAGTGATTACCATTGATTTGATTGCACAGATACTATTAAACTGAACTGAGCTGGATAATGAAGTCTCTGAATTCATTAATGAAATGTCTTTAAAGGGTGTCATATGAAGTTTCTAAAAAGAACATTATTTTGTGTATTTGGTGCAATGCAATGTCTTTATGTGGTTTAAGTTTCAAAAAAAATTATTTTCCACATACTGTACATTATTGTTTGACTTGGCCACTCTAAAATATTAGCTTTGTTCTTCTTTAATCGTTCTTTAAAACGACTTGTATGCTTGGGGCCATTGTCTTGCTGCATGGCCCACTCTCTCTTGAGAGAAAATGTTCTGTTCTGATATTTTCCTTTAGAATTTGTTGGTATAATTTAGAATTCATTGTTCAATGATGGCAAGTCTTTCAGGCCTAGATGCAACAAAACAGGCCCAAACCATGATACTACCAATCACCATGTTTCACAGATTTCTTATGCTGGAATGCAGTTCACCCAACCCTTTTTTTTCTCTTTTTCTGAGTTTCTCAGAAATCTTCTTTGTTTGTGCAATAATTCATGTCCATGAACATGATCAAACTTTGATAGATTCTTTAAATTAAACAGGACAGGCAATGCACCTGAAAGTCATCCCACAGTCTGAAAACACCTCTGAACAGATGGACTCTAATTTTACCTTCAAATGACCAGCTAATCCTAGAGATTCACATACTTTTGCAACACACAGATAAGTGACAATGGATAATTTTGCTCAATAAATAAATGACAAAGAATTTTTTTTTCTTGTTTTTTTTTTGTTTTTATATTTTTACTATTGAGCTCATTAATTGCAGCGCTTGGTCTTCACAGATTTAGATGCCTGTTTAAGCATTGCGTGTGACTCCTCGAACGCGTGTTCAAACTCCGTGGTAGGTCACAGTGTAAAGATGTGTTTACCACTGTGTGTGTGTGGAGTGGCGTGCGCCGTTCAGATAAAGTCTGCTGTAGCTTATGAATTTCATTTAGGAGGTAAGAAGTTTGTTGTGGGTTTTTAAAGGGGAGTACATTATCATAATAAAACCTTTTTTTATATTTTTATTTTAGGTGTGGCCTTAGAGTGCTAGGTGTTTTTTCATATCCCCATATTTACAGCTGCTTCTTAAACCCGATTCATGGGTTGATCAGTCTGTGCAGTCAGTGCTGCTTCAACTCGAACACAGCTCTTCACGGGAGGGGCAGTGCTCGGTGGCTCCATTAGCTCAGATTTAGATGCCCAATAAATACTGGTCACGAAAATTGTGAAAAACTGTTTAACGGTATAACTCCACCATTAAGCAATAAATAGTTCACAATCTTTGTAACATGTTTCAGCAATGCATTTGTAACATTTATAACATGTTTACAAACAATTCTCAAAATTGACTTTACACAGACTTTAAAAAAATGTATTCACTGATTTGCTGTGTGGTTCTGTTGTAGTTGGATTTATTATGGTCTCTTTACGACTGTGGGTATTTAATTGGTAAACTGTGATTAGACTATTTTTAGAACTTTTTATTGATTATACTATGGTGTAAGATAAATGTGTCATTTTGGTAATTCTTTGATCCAAACCGAACCGATACTAATTGTATTCGCAGGTGAACATAAAATATGTTTCATACAACTTAAGTCAGTGTAATGCAAACGTGTCTGAATGCTCTGATATAACAATGAAATGCAAAATAACTTATATTGTATGAAGCGTTGTTTGTTTACATCCCGTTGCATCCTGCATTATGAAAACAATGTTTGGAATACCATGATCAAAACTAAGCATATAGACAGTTTAATGTCAGACAGTTTTTTTCTCTAAGAGTACTAAATCCTAAATCTTAAAGGCTTCCTGGCTTTTTTCACGATGAGTGAGGTCTAGGGGCTATGTGACTACCACATAAGTTTCGAAACAGTCAATACACAGTAAACTGCACACAGCCTGCATAAAGTAGCTGTGATTCTTCAGAGCTGTTGTGACTTCCGTAAAAATGGGATGTCAGACGCACTCAGTCACCGCCTTTAGTCATCACCCGTGCACTGCCCAACATCCGTGACTTTACCGAGCAACAACATGGAAACATGTCGAAAAGATTAACTTTAACAGGCAAAACCAGATTGCCCAACCTGTATGCTCACTGCAAGGATGGACATTGTGACAGGATTGTTACTATGAGGTGAATCACATCTAACGTGTAGACGATAGTAAAGACAAACTCATTGTGTATCTAGTCATGATGAAGATGTATACAGTTCGTTTATGTTTCACGCTTCAGAAATGTGACGTTATTTCTGGTAAGGGAGCATAGTGAGCACCGATGCTCGTTAGTGCATTGTGGGATTTTTCAGGGAGCAAACGTTCCAGTGCACTGGAAGGATTTTGCGATTGAGACAGCCCTTAAAATGGTCGACTCCCTGATCAGTGCCCTTACTACTGAACAAGGGAGCTGATTGAGACGCACCCATTATTTCATAAATGACAGTGGTAAGATGCAACAAAACTTTAGATGCACCCATAACAACAAAAGACAATACTTTATTGAACCTTTTTGATGATCGTTTCTGTCCAGTCCTCTCGTTTTACCACAGCTGTCAACTTTTTTTCTTTAATATCTGGCAGTGGCATCGGGTATACAATCATATTTGTAATTTGAGGGTGTATGACATCAATTATGTAGCCGAATCTGCGTTGTGTTGAATGAGCAGCCTCTGTCTTCCCTTTGTTTTGCATCCAGCTGGCGCTGTGACAATTGTGACGTCGGTACATTTGATTGGCCTGGTCGTTCGTCACTCAGAACAACATGCCAATCATAAGAGAGGCTCATGAATAGTAATTAGTCAGGCCAGAATCGACCTGTTTTTGACAGAGCTCCTGAAAAAGCAGCTGTAAAACATATTTTTTTGTTACTTATACTGCAAATATATATTCTTAAGGACATCAACACCTAAGATAAAACTCCAAAAAGTGTACAATATGGGACCTTTAATATTTATCCCAAGCTTTAAATATTTGCATGATGAAGAATACATTTTAAATTTGATAGCGTGTAGTGTGTAGTTTCAAGACAAAGGAAAATTTGAATGAAACTGAACAACGTCAATATCAAAACTGTAAGATTTATTAAAATCTCTTTTGGGATGCTTGAGTACTTCTATCCTTTAAGTATAAAGGATAGAGAAGATACTATTTCAGAAAATGAGTCCATAGTAAACTGGTTAAAAAAAGGCAAGGTGTCAAACACTGTCAGCATTTTTTCATTTGTACTATGTCTGAAATCCAGTAAATGAAATCCATAAAACCTTTCTAAATATCATGGCACTTCATTATCATATGGCAAATACAGATATTACCAAAGAAAAATAAAATAAACTTTGCTAATGCACGGTTTTATTTTAGTAATTTATGTTTAAAGTTACCCTCTAGTGCAGATCCCTTGTCAAGCCAAATCCAATTATTATTACTATGTGTAAAGTAAGTCTTAGATCAGTTTAAAAGAACAATTTTTCTAACCCCAATACAGGAGATTAATATAGGAGAAAAAAAAAAAAAAAGAAGGAAATCTTTATGTCAGTCCAATAGGAAGGCAGGTCTCTGGTAATCAAACAGGCTGAAGTCTCCCTGGTAGCTAGCATAGAGCCGACGGACATCACGTTGGCTGATTCCGGTAAAATAGCGCTCCACCTTGGTGCGGTTGTAGCGGGTTATCCCTGGTGGAATATTGGGGTATGACACTAGGTCAGCAATACCAGCAGCTTTTAGAATATAGGGAGCATCACGCTCTAGCGTCTCATGGTGACCCACAACACTGTAAGAAATATCACAAGGAGCACACAGCTCAGCATATGTCAGCCAGTGAATAATGTTGTCACCAAACTGCCTGTCCAAGCGCTGTCGGCCTGACTTGTCACCCAAGTACCGTACAAAGTCTTCAAACTGAAGACCCACGCTTTCACTATCATCATGGTGACTCCTGCGATATTTGCGAATGATGGCTGGGGCAATGTTATGTTTGTACCATGGTTCAAATCTTGGGTTCTTCACAAACTTGTCCTTGAAAGCAGATATTAGACGCTCAAATGGGTCTCTTACAATAAAGAACTTGAAATAGGAATTTAACCTGTGAACCAAACAATAACACAAAGTCAGAATAAGAGTATAATATTAGACATGTAACAAATCATTCAACAATTTGACATACCATTACTTCTGAAAATCAGAAAGTATGTACTAAGACCATGTCTAAATACTTATACTGACATTTATGATAAATTAGTATTAAAATAATGAAAACAAGTGAAAAATATGTATCTTGAAAACAAATATTACAATTATGTTCTGAGAAAAGGAAAAGATTATCTGCATTAATTTACCCAGCCCATAAACAGTCAAATATTTACAAACCATTTTTAAAACCCATGCCTAAAGTTCCTCTTTTCATATTTATAGTTCAAAAAAGGTTCAACCGAAAACACTTCCCATAACACCCAATGTACTTGTTAGATTGTTAGAAGAATGGCATATACACTAATATTAGTCTGTTTCATTCTTATTCCAAGGTCACCATAGCCACTCGGATCCAGACTTTTTCAAGATCAGATGGTCACAGCAGTCACCCAGATCCAGTCCGTTCTAGGCCAGATGGTGGATAAGCACCCCTCCAAAGACCTTGTCAGCTAGACAGCCAGCTAGACAAGGCCACAGGAACCAAATAAGTTCTGCACAATCTGACTTTGAGCAGCATTTCCAGGTAATTCCAGGCTGCAACAATGTAAAATCATGCACATGATGCCATTTACCGATGCACATTACATATTGACCAATGATTATCGTGCATCACTATAGATCGATATTGCAACATATTAGACATCAGCACCAGGTCTCAGGTATATAACAGTATATTGGATCCAGACTTCCATTTTAAAGTGAAAGCTGTCTGCCATTTATAATAATCAAACTACAGTGAGAAAAATCTCTCACTGCTCTTGACTAAATTGCTTAAAAGTAACTTTATTTAGAAGTTAAAAAAGAATAATAATGATGTTTATATATGTATAGAATCTATACTTAACCCCCTGGGGTCAAAGCCCACACCTGTGTCTCCTATTTTCGTTTATGGGGGTGGATTCGGCTGGACAATAAAAGAGCAGTTTCCTTTTTATCAAGGTCACATACACAGCGTTCTTGGCCCTCCCCATGTGCAACAGCCAAGAGCTGAAACCATGCACCAGAACCTGTTTGGACACAGACACTCCTCACGTTCAGATGCAAAATGTTTATCACTTAGCCAACTTGACACATGTTGTCGAACCCATATTCTGTGGCACATATGACAGAACATGCAGACAAAGTGCAATGTGTATTATAGGATGTTTTATCTCTCACCAAAGCGTCTTCCACTCCACTCAGCCAAAGACAACCATGGCTCCTTTAAAGTGATTCAGGTTGCTAGGTTGCCCAGGTTCAGGGACATTCTGTTCACCACAGTGTAAGGCGAGAATGCTGCTGTTCTTCGGGCGGAGATTGCAACCCTTCTTTCAAAGGGTCAAATTGAGCCTGTTCCCCTAGATGAAATTAATACTTCATACCTTTACATACTTCATTGTACCCAAGAAAGGTAGAGGGCTCATCCTGGATTTAAGGACTCTGAATCACGAACTTCACAAGCGTCCATTCAGAATGCTATTCCTCAAGCCAATATTAACATGTGTCAGAGATAAGGATTGGTTTGTGGCAATAGACCTGAAGAATGCATACTTTTATGTCTCAATCCTACCAAGACACACAACATTTCTTCGGTTTGCCTTTAAAGGACAGGCATATCAAAACAAGGTCCTTCCCTTCTGGCTGTCTCTGTCTCCTTTTGTCTTTACGAAGATTGGGGCATATGGTGTCCTCAGCCATGGTCACACCGCAGAGACTAATGCATATGAGACCGCTCCGTCTTTGTACCCAAGTTCTGAGATAGGCATGGCGTCAAATTGCCTGCCATCTCTTACTTTGGAGCCAACACAGACTCAGGTCTCTGCATCCCACTCAAATCCCAGGTAACCTTAATCATGTGACGGATCTCCTCTCGCAACAGGTCACACTCAGGGGAGAGTGGAGGCTTCACCCCCACACAGTTCAGCTGATTTAGAGTCTGTTCAGCCAGGCACAGGTAGACCTGTTTACCTCATTGGAATCAACCCATTGCTATTGTGGTACTCTCTGATCGAGGCTCCCCTTGGCATGGATGCACTGGTTCCCAGCTGGCTCAGGGGTGTGCACAAGTATGCTTTTCCTCCAGTAAGCCTCATTGCACAGACAATATCTGAACATCAGTTTCTCCCTGGCAAATTGCCTTGAGGAAGGACCTCCTTTCTCAGGAAGGGCACAATTTGGCGTCCTCCCCTGAATCTCTGGAACTTTCATGTTGGTCCCTGGATGCGATCAGGGGAAACTCAGAGACCTTTCACCAACAGTAAAGAACACTATCAGTGTTGGGTAAGTTACTTTCAAAAAGTAATTACAGTCACTAATTACATCATCAATATTGTATTTAAATTACTTTACTAATTACTCTGAAAAGTAAATTTAATTATTAATTAATTTAAACTTAATTATTCAAATCGTTAATAAGCTACATGCTACAAATGTAAACAAATATTTTTGTAAAAAATGTAACTTTCTTTGGTTAACAAAAAGAAAGATTATGCAAAATATCTGAACAAAAAAGCGTAAGAAATGTTAAACAGTACAATTAAGTTATATATTAATGAAAAGAAAAACTAGTAAAATGCAGGGTTATGTAAAAATAACACTAACTAATGTAGGTATAAGAATAACAGAAGTGATCTCCTCCATGTCAGATCACTTCAGAGGCAAATTTATTCCTCATAGCAGGTCTTCTTTTAAAAACAATGAAAATTAGATTAATCTTGATTATTTATTTTCTTTAATCAAATTTTGTATGTAGGTGAGGCAATTTGCCGAAAGATGACTGCATATAATTTATAGTTTAGATACAGGAAAGACAGTACCTTGCTTTAGTTTCATACAGATTACATAATCAGATAATATTAATTTTCTATTTGAATTTGTTCATTTAAAAGTAGAGACAGATAGACTACGGGAAAGGCTATCGCTTTCATATGAATTACATGATCATATAATGTTAATTTTTTATTAAATTTCATTCATTTAAATGTAGACACTAAACTTTCAGACAGGCTATGGGAAAGACTGTACCTCACCTTCATCCAAATTACATAATCAGAGAATACTAGTTTTTGATTTTAATTCATTAATTTAAAAGTGGACACTTCAAGCTTCCAGATACAGAAAAAGACTATACTTTTCTTTCATACTGATTACGTAATCAGAGAATATTCGTTTTAAATTTTTTCAATTAAAATTAAACACTGTAAACGAGGCTGATTACCTCAAATACGTTAAAGCGTGCATATGCGTTGCATGTGATACTCTCTAAAAGATAGACATTTTTTTAGATTCAATTGATTTTAGTCTTATCTGTGAATCAGGAAAAACTGAAAGTGAACGTGTCGGTGAACAGAGGGTTAAAGACACTGCATTAAATTTTATCCTTAGACTGCAAATTTAGATTTCAAATTCGATTTTAGAAGTGTTGAAATTATTTACAGTGTGTAATGCAAGTACTTTATAAGTAACTGCATTTAAATTACCTAAAAATTAACAGCAATCCCTTACTTTTTCAGTGAATAAGTAATTTAATTACAGTAACACCCAACGCTGAATACTATTACTCAGGCCAAAGCCCCCTAAAAGAGCGGATGCACGACTTAAAGTGGCACGGTTTTGTGAATTAGTTAGAAATGTGACATTGGATCTATGCTCTCTTTACTCCAAGGAGGCCTGGAAATGCACTTGTCTGCTTCTACACTCAAGGTCTATGATTGTGGCTTACCACCATGGGAGACAGATCTGTGGAGAAGCGCGATCTAGTTATTAGCTTCCTCAGAGGTGCCCCACTTTATATTAAGTGTCCCGTAATACCTGTGTACTTACATAGTAATTAGATGTGTACATTGTATGAAACCACACAGTATCTTCAGCTCCAATGTTCCTGTAACTACACATATGTAACAACCCACTGTTGTTACCAATGTCCAGTTACACATTCGTATTTACACAAACCTGTCACGATCACCAGCCATAGTGCCCTCGAGCTCCACCAGAGGGCACTCCACCCTGGACTGTTATGTGTGTCACCCCTGTCTGTGTGTTATGTCCCCATTGGTCCCTTGGTTGCATGTGTCATGTTCCGATTGGTTCCCTAGTTTCATGTGTCTCGTTCTCATTGGTTGGTTCTGTCTTGTGTTAACCCTCTGTCTAGCTTAAAAGAAGCCCTCACCCTCTCTCTTACGCTGATTATTGTATAGCCTATCCTTTGTTTCTAGCTCCTGTGTTTTCCTTGTTTTTCCTGTGTTTTTGACGTTGGACTGTGTTCTAGTTTTTTTTATTGTTTGCTGCCTGCCCTGACCCTCACTTTGTTATCGGATATACTCTTTTGCCTTTGCCTGGTTTGTTCTGTTTTGCTGGTGTTTGACCCTGCCTGTTGTTGAATAGTCTTAGTTGCATATGTTTTAGTGCTCAGACTTTGTCTAAAGAACACAAGTGCAACAGGTATTGTTATACCAAAACTACTTTAAAACAGCATCCCATGAACCTTAAGTTTTCATAAACATTCCCTTGAATCTTATTTATGAAAACAAACAGCCCTTTAAACCACACAGTCATGAGACTAAACAACAATGAAAAACAATAAAAAACAACAATACAATATAACGTAAATGACTAACCACGGCTGACCATCAGATCCTCCTGTCAAACCTATTAAGAAAGAGCAAATCAGGAACCGCACTCGGATAAGTCCTTCACGGTATCTTGGAGAGGTGAGGTATCAAAGTCATAACAAATAGCTACTGGGGTATCTCAGGGCTCAGTTCTTGGATCACTTCTCTGTCTACATGGCATCATTATATTCTGTCATTCAGAAACATGGCTTTTCATATCACTGCTATGCTGATGACACTCAACTTTGCCTCTCATTCCATCCTGATGATCTGACGATAGCTGATCACATCTCAGCATGTCTAACAGGCATTTCTTACTGGAGGAAGGACCATCACCTTCAACTCAATCTAGCTAAGACAGAACTGCTTGTAGTTTCAGCAAACCCACAACTTCATCACAATTTTACCTTCCAGTTAGGCTCATCAACCATAAATCCTTCAAAAACAGCAAAAAACTTGGAATTGTGATTGATGATGAGCTAATTTTCTCAGATCACGTTGCTAAAACTGCCTGGTCCTGCAGATTTGCTTTATAGAATATCAGGAAGATCAGGCCCTTTCTTTCATAACATGCAACACAACTTCTTGTTCAAGCTCTTGTTCTACGCAGACTTGACTATTACAATGCTCTCTTGGCAGGTCTTCCAGCGAAATCCATCAAACCTCTAAAATTAATCCAAAATGCAAGATTATTCTTTAATGCAATTTTTTTTATTTAAAAAAATGTTCTACTTGCTTATATATAAAAAAGAAAACACTAGGTCTCTTTTTCTATATTCTTTCTACTAGTTTTCTTAAGAAAACTCGCTATGTGTACTGTACCGAGATTGTTATAGCACTTCCATGTCTTTTGTTGGTTTTGATTGTTTCTATTGTCCTCATTTGCAAGTTACTTTGAATAAAAGCATCTGCTAAATGACTCAATTTAAAATTAAACGTAAGAAGTAAACTGATCTAAACCTTTGATGAATTTCTGTGTCCGTCATAGAGGACAGGCGGGGTAAACCATTTCTTTCATGATCATGAACCAGGTTCTCTGGTATAGCTTCAACTTTTGAGAACATTCCTGAAAGAGAAAAAAAAGTTAAGCATGTTTTAAGTTCAAAGGAGATTTTCAGTTTACTTAATACTTAAAATGTGATGCTGAATTAGGGAAATTCTACAGTTTTATGGGAATTTTGCAGTTTCAAATTAGAAAAAAAAAAGACTTGTTGACTATGCATGCTATTTTATCAAAAAACATATCTTACCATCATGGAAAATTGGTTGTTTTACCTGAAGACATATCTTACCATTAAGGACAATTAGAACCTTCTTCCATTGAGTATTTCCAACTTTGGGTGTCTGACAGAAGAGTATTTTGTGCTTGTCACACACAAAAATGCGGTCCAAGACAAACTTGTCCACAGTTGTGTGGGTGAGATTCCACATAGATGAATTTCTGCAAACAGTTGATAAGAGCTCCAGACGCTTCTGATTCACTGACTGCCAGTCTATGGGCTCCACCACAGAGGGATCAACTGAGGACTATCACCAATAACACAATTGTCACACATGCACATATACATGACAGCCAAAAACACACAATATATAACTAAAAATTCAATTCAATTAGCTTTTAAATAAAGCAAATAAGTGAACTCAGTGTACACCAGCAAACTGTCTTACCAGTATATAGGGCTGTGATGCTCCCTTGTCTGGCCACTGGACTGAAGTACGTTTTGTCGTAACAGATGGAAAGGTCCAAACAAACATCTCTCTCCTCCCTGCATAGTCTGAAAATGTATAGAAGGGAACTCTCAGAGTTTCCTATGGCCACTTAATATAAATATACAAGTTGTGGAATATTTTAAATGACAAATACAACATAGTAGAGGTGCAAATCTGGTTTGACATGTAGTACTGAGTACTGGTTTAGGGGTGGAAGAAAAAATGATTCTTGCTGCTGGTTAAACACACACACCAGTGGTTAAAGTTCCCCTGTAGTGAAAATTAATCCATTAATCAAAACCATTACTGAGTATTTTCTCATTAAACCATTACTTTTCCAAAGTCAGTCCTAGAAACATGGTTTAAAAACAGCCCTTTTTTGCTATGTGACAAATATCAATAAACAGTCAAATAAAGGGATTCTATCATTAGCATATCATTAAATGTGCTGTAAAGTAGGGGCTCTAGTGAAAAGGCAGCCAGGTTAATTTGGTATTTATTCTGTAGATGTTGATATTTTTCAAATTTTTCACAAAGGCATGTGCTGTTAGTGCTTCTTTATTTCACTGCACAGAGATATTTTAGTTTTTCTCTTCCAAGTGCTCTATAAAGGCATAATATTTGCTGTTGTTTGGAATGCAATATAAATTTGATACATAAAACTCACAAATTGACAGAGGACAGTTTTCAAAAGCTCATGGAGATTTGTGTGTGGTCCTTTTGAAGTGCTCCAAGTTATGTCTTAAGGACTGGACATAACACCTGACATTACAGATTACTTTGGGGGCTATTTCAGCCCCCTCAAACCCAATAACAACATCCCCCTGCCCCTGTTGCCTGTATTTTTAATGTTGTCATATTGTGTGTTTGATTTTTTAATAAAAAAAACAAAAAACAATTTTGAGTTAATTTAACACAGCAGTAGGCATGTAATAAATTTCTAACAATACTTGAAATTTATAAAACAGCCCATCATGTTATGGTGATATTACCCGTTATGTAATGTAATGCATGTATGGCCTACTATATAAACAACAATTGTTTATTTGCACAGTAATTACAGAGAAAAATCTTCAACTGGTTTTAATTGAATTGTTAGGTGGCCAAATGAAACCCTTTATTTTTGATATAAAAGCATCACAGTATGCATCCAATGAAATACAAGTGTTGTATCATATATTATTCTGCTAGAAAGAGGTAAGCTTGTTTTTAGCTGCACTGAACCTTGATGGTAACAGCAGAAACTTGTTAACTCATTTCACAAGATGTCCATAATGGTGTTGGGAAGTTGCTGATGTCAGTTGATGCTTTCATAAGGTTAGTTATACTGGTGAATTATAAATCACAGCAGAAACTTGTTAACTCATTTCACAAGATGTCCAGTTTGTTCCATCATGTAATCTTTAATAATAGAATATGCACTCTATGGTTAAAAAAATACCTAGACCTACAATAAAATACCAATGTAAAATTTTAAATAGTATTTCATCTTGCTAAATCACTCCATACATAAAATTGTTGTTTAGCATAGTAAGTCATACATACAACGCAATATTGGAATAGGTCCCCCTTAGTTTCAAAATATTTACAGTATAAATTATTTGTAATTTTACTGGTTGTTACCCCTTTATGCCTTTAAATGTTGCATAAAAAAGTTATGCTGTAAATTCAGTTTACTTATGTTGTAAATTGCAGGCTGTTCCTTTTCAGGAACTCAACTGCGTCCTAAAACGCTATGGGAACGCCTCCAGCGTGACCACGCTCTGAAACTACTATGCAAACTGTCCAATAACGGAGCTAGACGTCAGAAGCGAGTGACGTCATAGCCCAGGAAGTATAAGAACACGTGCGAATGAACGCACGCCAGCCTCTTTCATTCAGCAAGCGCTCTCTGTGCAGTTGTCTCCTGTCTCACTTAGAAAGAAAAAGCCTTTGTCAGTCAGGGAAAAAACAAGTGTATCATGGCTACAAAGAACTTTCGAAAATGTGTGACACCATGTGGCCGCTTCCTTAGACCGAATGACACACACGATTTGTGTGTTATGTGTTTGGGAGAGGAGCATGCGGCAGTCGCCCTCGAGGGTGGCGACTGCTCGCACTGTCTCCAACTCCTGTTGGCCACCCTGCGCTCACGAAGAGCTCTCTTTGAGGAGGGAGCCTTTGTGAGCGCGCCCCGCGGTGCAGGTCCCGCTGCCGCCGAGGCGGACCGGCGACTGCACACGTGGGGCTCGCAATTGGATCTGATGGAGGGAATAGAGACGGGTGATCCCCTATCTCTTTTCCAGCCACTCAGACCCAGTGGTGTCTCCCCGGGGGACAAAGCGCTGCCTAGAGCAGCTACTTCGCCTCGGGGAGAGCGATCTGCGTCTCGTGCATCTTCCTCCGAGGAGGTTGATGTTGAGAGC
Organism: Enteromius mattozi; assembly: GCA_032359235.1. NCBI lineage: Eukaryota > Metazoa > Chordata > Actinopteri > Cypriniformes > Cyprinidae > Enteromius > Enteromius mattozi. The sequence continues at coordinate 1,202,119 of JAUMHE010000001.1, read as the reverse complement.
GTGGAGAGCCAGCCACTTCCTCAATCGCCCCGTTATGAGGAACTACTAGAAGTAGTGACACGGGCGGTTGAGCGTCTAAAGCTGGACTGGCCGGAGGCTCCGCCAAACGAGCCGCCGGTCAGCCGGCTAGATGAGAGGTTTTTAAGGCCGCATCCTCCTTCTCGCCGCAGCCTGCCTTTTTTCCCTGATCTGCACACCGAGAATAAGCCTTTTTCCGCCCGCCTCTTCATTCCCGCGTCTGATTACTACGGGAATGTAGCAGGCGCGCTGGATAAGGGATATAAGAGAATGCCGCCGGTCGAACAGACGCTCGCGGGCCATCTGTCGGCTGCGGCTCCGTCCTCACTGAAGGCCCCCTCCCTTCCCTCTAAGCCGCTGCGAGTCACCTCAGCCTTAGTGGGGAAGGGGTATGCTTCAGCGGGGCAGGCTGGCACTTGCCTGCACACCCTCGCGGTGTTGCAGGCTTATCAGTCAGACCTATTAAGAGACCTGAGTGAGAGGGAGCAGGTCGACATGGAGGATGTAATTGAGCTGGGGAGAACGGCAGACTTAGCCCTAAGAGCCACAAAAGAGACTGCTAGGGCTATAGGGCGGTCGATGGCAGCGCTGGTTGCAGCTGAGAGGCACCTGTGGCTTTCACTGAGCGAGGTGAAAGCACAGGAGAAAGTCTGCCTCATGGATGCACCGGTTTCACCTGCGGGCCTCTTTGGAGATACAGTCAACACTGTGCTTCAGAGACATCAAGAGGCCCGTAGGCAGGCACCAGCGCTGCAGAACCTTCTCCCTCGCCGCTCATGGACCCAGAGGTCGGGTGGGCAGCCTTTGAGTACTGCCGCCTACCGTACGGGTCAGAGGGAGAGCGTTGCGGCTCGAGCACCCCCGCGAGACCGGGGTGCCGGTGCCAAGCGCTATTCTAATGCTCCTTAGAAGGAGAAGAAAGATTTGAGGGATGTCCTGTTGGCAAAGAAGCAGCCGAAAAAATCCTAGCGGCTATAAAATCGAGCCCCCGGGAAGGTCAGTGGGGTTTGCCACAGCAAGACACGGCGCCCGCCGATCTTCCCTGTCTTCCCCGCACACCACAGCTGTCTCTGGGATACGTCTCGGAGCGGCAGGGGTGCGCGCTTCCCCCGAGGGGGTTGATGAGCCGGCGAGCCGGCGGAGGTGCAGCGCCCGCTGCTCTTAACATCAGAGGCCAGTCTCGAGAGACTGGTTCCCTTAGTAGAATATCTGCCGACGTGGGTTTGCCTACCAAGTATTTCGCAATGGGTTATAAACATTGTAAACGGAGGTTACTGCATTCAGTTCAAACAGAAACCTCCGAAGTTCAATGGGGTGTTACCAACAGTGGTAAACCGCGATCAAACTCTGGTGTTAAAACAGGAAGTCGCTACTCTTCTGGGGAAAGGGGCCATCGAGATGGTTCCGACTCAGCTAAAAGAGACAGGCTTTTACAGCCGGTACTTCGTAGTGCCGAAGAAGGATGGAGGGCTGAGGCCTATTTTAGATCCCAGGCAACTGAATCGTTCAGTCAGTCAGCTGAAATTCAGGATGCTTACATTAAAACAAGTCGTGAGTCAAATCAGGTCCGGGGACTGGTTTGTCACGATAGATCTGAAAGACGCATACTTCAATGTGTCTATCCATCCGTCACACAGGAAGTTCCTGAGGTTTGCTTTCGGGGGCGAAGCTTACCAATATCGGGTTCTTCCCTTCGGCCTGGCCCTCTCGCCACGGACTTTTACGAAAGTAGTGGACGCAGCCTTAGCTCCGTTGCGGCTAAGGGGCATTCGAGTTCTCAACTATATCGACGACTGGTTAATTCTGGCACGGTCACAGAGCGAAGTCATACAGCATCGAGACAGGGTGCTAGCTCATATAAAACAGTTGGGACTCAGACTAAACGCAAAGAAAAGTGTGCTTTCTCCGGTTCAGAGGACCACTTATCTAGGCGTGGTATGAGATTCGATTTCGATGCGGGCACGAATGTCTCCCGATCGAATCAATTCTATCCGCAGGACAATCAGAGAAGTTCGGGAGGGCCGTCTACTGACAGTAAAGTTTTTCCAGCGACTGCTAGGACTCATGGCAGCAGCCTCGAGTGTGATTCCGCTCGGCCTGTTGTACATGAGGCCCCTTCAATGGTGGCTAAAATCCAAGGGGTTCTCCTCGAGGGGAAACCCCTTACGCATGATCAAAGTTTCCAGAAAGTGTATAGAAACGTTGAGAGTGTGGAAAAATCTAGACTTCCTGGAGTCAGGTCAGACGCTCGGAGTGAAATGTCATCGAGTTATTCTGACGACAGACGCGTCACTATCAGGCTGGGGCGCGGTCCTGAGGGGTCGGCCAGCCTGCGGTCTATGGACCCAACGGCATCTCACGTGGCACATAAATTGCCTGGAGTTGCTAGCAGTGTTCCGAGCACTAAAGCACTTCCTCTCAGATTTGAGGGGCCGTCATGTGCTGGTCCGTTTAGACAGCATGGCGGCAATAGCTTACATCAACCACCAGGGAGGTCTGCGTTCGTGCCCCTTGTACAAGCTGGCGCACCAGATCCTGGTGTGGTCTCAGGGCAGGCTCCTCTCGTTGAGAGGAGTCTATATTCCGGGACATCTCAATACAGGGGCAGACTTTCTGTCGAGACAGAGACTGAACCCGGGGGATTGGAGACTCCATCCAGAAGTTGTACAGCAGATCTGGACAGTCTTTTACAAGGCCGAAGTGGACCTGTTTGCGACTCGAGAGAATGCGCAATGTCCCCTTTGGTGCTCTCTAGCTCATCCAGCTCCGATGGGTCTGGATGCTATGGCACAGACGT
>JAUMHE010000001.1:1156682-1176577 GCA_032359235.1 Enteromius mattozi | reverse complement strand
ATATATATATATATATATATATATATATATATATATATACAATATAATATCTCACACACACACACAGAAAGTGAGTCATGGCCACATCACAAAAATTAAACCTTTCATTGGATGATAAGAATCTAAAACCTTTAAGAAATAAATGTTTTTCTCTAATACATTGACCACAATTAACAGCACCCTCATATTCAATACTTTTTGAATTTTCCAGTTTAACAGCTCAAATTTTTTTCCTATAATGCCTGATGAGGTTAGAGAACAAGCTGCTAAAAATGAGCTACCAAAAAGCAAATTTTTTTGTTTCATCTGACCATAAAAACCAGAACCATTTAAAGTTCCAGTCGTGTCTGATAACTGAATATGCTGGAGTTTGTTTTTGACTGGGCTAGGAGAATTTTTCTTGAAACCCCTTCCCAAACAACATTTCTTTTAAGAAATGTTTTAAGAAGTTTTCCTTTAAGGTTTTCTGGCCCCAAGACTGTTTTCTGCAATTCTCTAGCTATAAATTATTAATTATTGCCCTGATGGTGGAAATTAGAATTTTCACTGCTCTATCTTTTTTCTTAATGCCACTTCACTAATTTGGGAAGCTCAGTTGTCTATTACTGCACATCAGAAATATATTCTTTGGTTTTTAGGTTTAGGTTAATTTAGGTTTTATTTAACCCTACTATTTACATTTGTTTTAGGTGACATCTGTGGTAAAGCTTCCATCAGGGGAAGATTACTGCCTAATGGTCCATCTTCTTCATCCTGTTGTCCCTCAACAGAGCACATACAGGATCCTTTCAACCAAGGTCTGCCTTAAAAAATTGCTTTTTTTCAAAGCTATGTATCAGTTGAATTTTTTTAATTATTTTAAAACTAACATCCTTATTCCATTAACAGTGGCCTATATCAAGTTACTAATGCAAGAAATAATTTACTACATACTGTTGAATTACTTTTTTTGATCCTTAAAACATTTTTTAAAACTATTTTCCATCTTTCTTCCAAACATCCCCAGCCTCAGATGCTAATTTCAAAGTGCATGCAATTTTACAATTAGTAATTGAAACTTTAGCTGCTGCTATGTATTTTTTAAAGGTGACATACCGTGAAAATCTGACTTTTCTAGTTTTTAAGTTCTATAATCAGGTCCCCCGCACATCTACAAATCAAGGAAATTTGAAAAAGATTAACACAGTAAAACAAAACAAAAAAATGTATTCCTATTTTGGTTCTTGCAACACATTTCAAAAAAAGATGGAACAGTAAAGCATTTACCACTTTGTAATGTTGCCATTCCTTTTCACAACACTTTAACCTCTTAAGCTCTTTGGCATATTTCCGATTTTTTACAGATTTGTAGAGATGTCCTCTAGAGGTCTCTATTCCGCAAGTTCAGGCATACCTAAACTTAAAACAGTCCCAGTACAATATTTATTTATTTATTTATTTATTTATTGGTATTAGTGCACAACATAAGGTAAACACAAAAAACATCAATAGAACTGTAATGACAATTATCTGAATAATGTTCATTTTGCACAAAACACCTTAAAGTTTATCATATGGGTGGAATAATTCATAATTATTATTGTATTTGATCATAATCCATAGGTTTCCAGCTCCACATTGAGTTTGCGGCTAGCGCACTAGGGGGCGGTGTGCATCTCGCATTCTGAGTGCCCTCCTTTCGAGTGTTTGGAAAGACATAACTCGACAACGGATTGGTCTAGGCACTTGATTGATGTCTTTTTTGACAAATCAGAATGAGAGGTCTTCAGCCAGACTTATTGAGAGGTGACTTGTTTGTGGGGGCGAATTCAGACCTTATTATCTTACTTCATGTAACATAAATGCAAAATTGATGCATGTGTTTCGAGAGTTTAGATTGTAAGCTTTCAAAAGATACTATATATATGTCTATGTATATATTAAACACACCTGAATTAGATCATTGGATCATTAGTTCAGTTCATTTCTCTCCTAACGAGTTGCTTATTTCGATCAGGTGTGTTAAATAAGGGAGACATAAAAAATGTGCAGAGCAGGGGGTCCCCAGGACTGAAATTGAGAACCACTGGTCTAGTACACACATTCTGTGTGATGGCCACTTTCTGTACTTTCTTGTGCTTCGAATGTGTATTGTGTGAAAAATTATATAATAAATAATCAGGAGGGTACTTTGAGCTAAAACTTTACAAACACAGTCTGGGGACACCTGAGACTTACATTAAATATTGTAAAAAAAGGGGCATAATATGCTTCTTTTAAACATTTATTTTTGTGTTTTTGTTTTTCACAAAAAAAAAAAAAAGAAAAAAGAGTAAGGAAAAAAGAAAAATATTGCTGCAAGCAGTGATTACCAGGGTTCAAGCACTTAAAGGCCTTCATGGCTTTTATGCTGCCAGGGGTCTCAGCCAACATGAAATGTATGGCTGACACCAGAACAGTTACATGAAGGAGAATATGGTGCCACACACACACAGATTAATGAAAAGGTTAAACTGTATTACCTAACACAAACTCTATTGCTTAATAGATACTAAACATGCTTACACAGAGACACATTATGTTGTAGATATAGATATTTGTAATTACGTGGGTAATAAAATGCTTGCTGGAAGTGTAATATTTTTCAGGTTTAACTGATATGTCTGTAAATATAAATGGTAAACTTTGACTAAATGTGATTTTTAAATCTGAAATGAGTGACCATTTGCTGCCATCTAGTGGTTGTATTTGCACTTTAAGGGATTGCATTGTAAATGTACTTCCATTAACCTTCATAGCTATTACAGTGTCAGTTTCTGTCCAAATCTACAATATTTTGTATGCTTGTTTAGAATTATACAATGCATGAGTTTACATAAATGTGTGATATTTTGAGTTTTCATTTTAAGATTTATAGACTTAGTGCCACCTGTGGTCTGATCTCTGTGAAACTCTGCATGCTTGTTAAGAGTCATCTGACACGTTTTCTCCAAGTTTTGTAAAGTTTAGAATTTTCATTTAGGCTTAATTGGCTTTTTGGGTACATTTAATTTGTGTAATTAATGTAGCGTTTTTCTAGACACTCAAAGAGCTTTACAATGTGAGGGGGTATCCCCTCATCCACCACCAGTGTACACCAGCTTTTTATGCTATAATGCTTTAATGCTATATAGATTAATTAAAAAAAAAGTTATTATTGGCCTTGTGCTAGCCTTATTGCAACAAATGCAACAGTTAAGAACTCTGGTACGTTTTCATAAGAGCAAGTACAAGTCAGAATTGAGAGCCATGTGTAAAATGGGTTCTAGTGAGTGATGGAAAAACCTGGCCTTTACACATTCCAAGAGATGGCAAAGATGAAAACAATAAGAGCCAGATGAAATGTTTGGTGCAGACTGAACATGGTATGTTTTAGTTATTGTGAAACTAGACAAATCCTGCTGCCAGCTGGTGGTGCTGTGTCTAAAACTGAACATTGACATGTAGATGTCTTCAGACCAGTACTATTATCATACAAAGTTTAGTGCAGATTGAACATGGTATGTTTGAGTTAATGTGAAACAAGGCATGTGTTGTTGCCAGCTGGTGGTGCTATGATTATAATGGAATATTGGCCTTTAGATGCCTTCAGGCCAGGACTCTTACCAATATATGTTAAATTTTGTGCAGATTGGGCATTGCATGTTGAACTTGGTGTAAAACAAGGTATTTCCTGTTGCCAGCAGGTGCCGCTATGATCATAATGGATTATTGGCCTTCAGATGGGCCAGGACTCTTATCAAACGTGTGAAGTTTGGGGCAGATCTGACATAGTATGACTGAGTTACAAAAACTTCTATTCTCATGGCGAGACATCAAAATTTGTCACGCTGCCATGGACACGCCCTTTAACAAAAACTCAAGAGCTTCACAATTTAACATCATAAAGGCGTTTACATTATACTGACCAAATATTATATTGATGTCATTAATTCTCTAGTTCGTTAGACAGTAAAACATGTCACTTCCTGTTTCACTAAATATTTTTAGATATACACACATTCTTATAATCCCACAAAAATTTTACAATTATCGTATATATCATCCATTTACAGTATTAAATGGAAATAATGTGTCTAAATATTTTTTTTTTTTTGACTTCATCAATATTTCTGGGTTGTTTTCATGGCAGTATTTCTGTTTATGCCATAGGATCTCAACTGGTCAAGGACTTCTTTTTCAGACGTTCTTTAGTTGAATTACTTGTGTGCTTTAAGTCATTGTGTTGTTGTATTGCCCAGCCTCTCTAAAGATTAAGATAATGAACATCTAGTTTTTTTTTCCTCTTCTAAGATATTAGCCGTTTCTGTTTAACACACCCTAATTAAGAGGCACTTGATCTCTAATACTTTTTTTTAAAATTCCTTTTATTTCGCCTAATCTTTTTTGTTTTGTTTTTTTGTTTTTCAGATAGAGATTAAGATGAAGAAGACTGCAGCTATACAGTGGGAGAAACTGCAGGGAGAATGCACGCTTCCTCCGAGTCAGTACCGAAAAGTCACAATCATGCTATAATTTTCTTGAATTTTTGTGTCAAAGTGCGCTAAACCAGTTTATTTTACCTCTTGATATCTACTTAATTTGTTAGACAAGTACCCATCATCCTCCCACTACACTCGCAACTGGGACAAGGTGGTAGGTGAAATCAAAGAGGAGGAAAAAAACGAGAACATGGAGGGGGACGCTGCTCTCAACAAGCTGTTTCAGCAAATCTACTCAGATGGCTCTGACGATGTCAAGCGAGCAATGAACAAATCCTTTGTAAGTACTTCATAGTTGTATAAAGTTTTCATAGTTTAAATGTTTATTTCTTTTGATGTCATGTCGAATGTCCACATTCTGTAATCAGGTATTAATTTGTGTGAGATTTAGAATAGTAAACCAGAAAAACAAGAACAAATTAAGATTTTTCGGTAACACTTTATAATAAGGTGTCATTTGTTAACATTAGTTAATGTATTAACTAACATAAACAATGAACAGTACATTTATTACAATATTTATTCATCTTTGTTAACATTAGTAAATAAAAATACAACCATTCATTGTTAGTTCATGTTAGCTTACAGTGCATTAACTAATGTTAACAAACACAAGTTGTGATTTTAATAATGCATTAGCAAATGCTGAAATTAGCATCAACTAAAATTAATAAATGCTTTAGAAATATTGTTCATTCATAGTTTGAGTTAAATAATGTTGTTAACTAATGAATCTTATCGTAAAGTGTTACTGATTTTTTTTCCTTTTTTCTTTTTGGACTGAGATTATGGAGAACACAATCTGTGTGACTACTAGAAATTTGATAACTCTCTGTGGGGAAAAAGGAAATTAATTTCATTTACCGGTCCAGTTCTATCAGTCCTTGCTCAATTAGTAAGATTCCATGTATTTATACTTCAAAGAATGATAGCATACAAAAATTTGAGCTGCTGTCATTTATGCAACAAATTACACATTTATCTTAATTTTAAACCCTTCAACTGTCACCTTCAGTAAAGTACATTTTCAATACTCTCCCATAGATGGAATCAGGAGGCACAGTCCTCAGCACCAATTGGATGGATGTTGGTAAACGTAAAGTAGAAATGAACCCACCTGACGATGTAGAGTGGAAAAAGTATTAAAAGCAGTAAATGACATCCTGCACCAATTGTTCTAATGTCTTTATGCTCTCCTTCATTTAGTCCTTTCTGCCTTTACCATTCACACTTTCTTTTTTGTCAGTCCCAGAATAGTCCTGGATTGTCATGGACTAAAATGAGACTATAATGCAGTTTAAAATTTAAATTTCTATCTCTACAATTAGTTTTAGTCTGGAAACAAACTAGCTCATTATATTTTAAACCATCACAAGTTTAAAACATTACACATTGAAACAACTAAGCATTGAGTATCTTTACTAAAAATCCTCTTTGGTCACACTGAATATGTTAGGTCTTCACCTGTGAAACATCTGTGCTTCGGTTAATGGTGATTACTGTTTTAATGTACTTCATGCTTTCCTAAATATAATTTCTTTATGTTGTAAATAAAAATATCTTGTTCTCTGGTTGGGTGCCTTTCAATTTTGTCCATCAAATGTAAAAGAATTGTTAAATAAAATGTAACCTTACAGTAATGTTAATGTTAGTTAATATCGTAATTAACATGAACAAATAATGAACAATACATTTATTACAGTATTTGTTAATCTTTGCTGATGTTATGGAAAATACAGTTGTTTATTTCATATGATTTGCAGTCACAGAGGCCTTAAGAAAGGCCTTGTGTACACCATTCTCGACAGCTGTATGTAGCTTAAATCCAGCAGGTGCACTCTAAAAGTTAAAAAATAACCTAACCTTAACCTAGCTGCTGGTTAACTATAGGACAAAAAGTCCTGTTAATAACACAACACCGAGGGTGTATTCACACCAGGAAAGTCCGCTAGTGCATTGTTAATTCCTTTGTTTTTTTTTGCGTTTCACTTTCACACTGCCTTTTTTGCAAGTGAACCAGAAATTCCAAACAAAACCACACGTGTGCTAAAGTCAGACAGAAATTCTCAAGCAGGAAAAAACAGAAAGTTCGAAAACAGCCTAATCATGGAGAGTTTTTGCAATATGAATCCAGCGGAAAGAGCATGCTTTTATACGGCATACTGACAGTGGCACTGTGCAGAAGATGGACTAGGTATAAACAAAGCAAAAGTGAAACTTAACAAAAACAACGCACATAGAAAAGTGATTGTAGGCTTTCGCATGTGTCTAATTTTGGCTAGCAAATGTAGCAAGCACAACACTTTCCCATAAGACAACTCCAACCATGGGAGACTGTTGAGAAGAGGTTGTTTGGTGCGCACCAGAGTGTGATTGCTGTATTCACACCTTCCCAAAAGGTCCGCACCAAAGAGGGAAACTAACTTGAGTTAATTTCAATCAAACCAAACAAGACAGGTGTGAATACACCCTTAGTCTTGCAACATAACTAACAAGTTAAGTGTATTTTATGGAAATCATATATAGTTGAGGTCAATCCCCCTTTAAGAATCTGCTAAATGTTCATTATTTTACCAAACTAAGAGGGAAAAACGTGTTGTATATTATTTAGTACTGACTTGAATAAGATATTTCACATAAAATATGTGAGGCTATATCTCCTCAACGGTTTGGCGCATTGACACCAAATTTGGTGTGTGTTAGAACAACCATGACCTGAGGCTACCTGCAGTGTTTCAGTGCTGTTCCCCTCTAGTGGTCAGGAGAAAAATCAATATTTTTGCTTATAACTTCTGAAAGGTTTGTGCAAAAATTATAAAACTGGTCTCTTTAGATTCTGTTTATTTCCAATTTTCCCATGTCAGCCATTTTGTGTGTCGGCCATTTTGAATTTTGTAAAATAAAAGTAACTTATTTTTGAGGATACGTCAATGCTTTTTACGAAATTTTCCGAAAGCATTGATGTATCCTTACAAAACTAAGTTACTGGATGTTACTTGGTGTTCTTCGGCACCATGCTCTGATGGTATTCAAAAAGTTTCATGGCAGCGACATCTTATGGTCAAAAGTTATAATGAAATTTCCAAAAATATTTTTTGCCATAATTGGCTGAACTTCCTTTCCGCCATTTTGAAAACCTACTTTTTCGAACTTCTCCTCGATAGTCCAATTTGCACCAAATTTGACTCTGATTATCTTCAGGATTTCGTGTCAATATACTGTATAGTTTTCATTTAGCGCATCAACGAATATGCTGGACAGATGACAGTCTTCATCTGAGGCTATTTCTCAGTGAAACTTTGGCATATTGACACCAAAACTCTGTATGTGACATCGTCACTTCTCACTGACCACACCACATCTATATTGCAGCTATATTTTATTATTGCTATTATCAATATTTAAAACAGTTGGGTAAATTTTTTCAGGATCCTTTGATGAATAAAAATATTAAATATCATAATTCATCTGAAATAAAAAGCTTTTGTAACATTATACTATTCAAAAGCTTGGAGTCAGTATAAATATAGAAATTAATACTTTTATTTATCAATGTGGAATTGTAGCCAAGTCTTCAGAATGTTTTCTGTCTGCCTCTAGATATAGCTTCCGAAAGTCTACTGACGTCTGGTAAAATGTAAAAATTTAAAAAAATAAACACAATGGATTATGGTTACATTTGTTTTAAGATATCATGTGGGTTTGAGAGTAAACGCGTGTTAGGAAAGGAAAGAAAAGAAGAGAAGCTCATGTATATATAAATATAAAGATATATTAAAGATATCAGGGTTCGTACAAGGTTCTTAAAGTGCTTGAAGTACTTGAATTTGACTTTTTCAAATTTAAGTCCTGGAAAACACTTGAAAACAGATATTTATGCGGAAGTACTAGAAAAGTGCTTGAATTTTTTAAAGACAATATATATATACATTTCCTAAATAATTTTGGTGTTTATTTTTTTCAGTAAAATGCAAATACAGTTGTTTTGCTCGTAATTAGCACTGCCTCTCCTCCCCTCCAACTTTCAGCCTCTCGTTAACTGTTCGTTCTGACATCACTGATCTTGAGCACATTTACAGAATGGTGAAGAGGCAATGCCAGGGAAGTGCAAGTTTAATTCAGAAAAATGTCCATGGTGCACACTCTAAAATATGCAACAAATTTCTTGAGATTTCAAACATGGGCGAGTCGGACTGAAGAGTCACATGCAAGGGGAGCGTCATTTCAATGCAGTTGCCCACACTAGATCAACATCCGCCCGAGAATATTTCACCCCCGCAGTCTCAAAGCAACAGGTAAGCATTTTGTTGTTGTTGTTGTTGGTGTGTGTGAGTTGTGAACAATGTATTGTGAATGATGTGAACATAGGACTAAACATGCTCATGCAGTGTACTGTATGTTTCATGCATGGTCTAAGCCAGAGGGCACTCTTGCACAGAAACTACAACGTTTTCATAGAAGAAATTATCTTATGACACGCCATGGGAAAAAGATAAACAAATAACACTAGGATAAAGCAAGGCAAAACTAAAGCAACAAATAAATAGTCACAACGCAAGAAAAAAACAAAACGAAAACAAGAGAAACCAAATTAAAATGTTACAAACACATATGTGATAAAACACAGAAACCAACAAATAAAGACACATGAAATACAACTCATAAGCTCATTTTGCACAATGGAAAAAATCTAAATATATACTTAAATTATGTTGGACTTAAATGGCTAGATTCTGTGATGTCGTGAACATTGTTTGATTTGTGATCTTGCACCATCTTTATAATGTTCCTCTGCTGCTCTGTAATGTTTTAGAGGTGTGGCGGCCTCTTCATCAGTGTCATCAGGTGCTTGTTTCATCTGTAGATAAGGCAAGAAATTTAATGATTAGTAAATTTATAAAGCGAGGGTGTTACGTTCAGGTGAGTTCACACACACAGAAATATACATTTTTACAGCGAAAAAATAAATGCACTGGTCAATTTGTTAAAATGGATAATAATACAAAGACGGGTCTGTGTCAAGGAATTACATAATATACACAAAACCTTACTTTATTTTGCATTTTGCTGGCATCAGGAAGTCAGGCATAGCTGCTGACTGGAGATTTGTCTGTTATGCAAAAGGTTCCAGCAAGCTTTACTGTAAATATCTATGATAGAATGTAAAAATCAGAACAATGTGAAAAGTTTTCTACCGTTTTAGCTTTTAAATTAAGCATACTGTATACATAAAGCGTGTATACATACTTGCAGAATATAGAACTTTATATGCAGACAAAGACTCCAGGTGTCTGAGACTAGGCTAAGCCTAGAAAAAAAATTTCAAATTCTATTATTTTGAGATGAGTAACTAATTTAAATAATAAAACTGATTTAAATGTTTGTATGGAGGCCATAAACACACCCCATTCTTCACCCAGACTGCAGGCACAACCTCGACGACTTCAGTGTCAACAAAGCTGACTGTGTGGCACATGATTTCAGCATGGAAAAAAACTACTTATTTAAAAAAGAAGAAAAATATATATTAATAAAAAAATATAAAGGCCAATACAGAAAAGCAGTTATGACTCTTGGTTGTCATACTTGTGTAGATTGTCAAAGCATAGCCCAAAATTCATTTTTACTAATTCAAACATCTTATTGTTTGTTTTAACAGTCCTCTTTCACATTTTCTTTATTCACTGTAAGACATTTTCCACGCTATGCACTTTAAATAGGGACTGAGAATAATTGTAGTAGGCCTACATAAAAACAAATGAAATCCACTGACAGAAAAGAGTTAAACGAAAAGCCAGTCAAGTAAAGCATTGTAGAGGAATGAGTGAAACCTACATTATTTGATATTTTAAAGGCACAATATGTAAGATTTTTGTTATACAATATCCAAAAACCAAGGCATCATTCCCCCAACTGCTCCCCAGGCGTCGCAGCAATGGCTGCCCACTGGTGTGTGTTCATGGTGTGTGCGTGGTTGTTCACTTCTCACTGCTGTGTGTGTGTACTTGGATGGGTTAAACGCAGAGCGCAAATTCCTAGTATGGGAACCATTTCCGAAATGGAGGGAGCTTCGCAAAACCTCGGACTGGACAGAGACTCCACTCTCGCGTGTGCTTTATTAGACGGGTAAGCAAATATATATATATTATTCATTGTATAAGTAATAGTCATGTACAAGTGGTTAGGTGATTAAACAGATATAAATGAGCTTTTCATCCATGAACATGATTTGTGAAAACGACATCTCCCAATGTTCCACACTCCGTCATTGCGTCATCGAACTTTGTTTTGAAAATGTGACCTCTAGTGGCGAAAACTTACATATTGTGACTTTAAAATAAGAATTAACTTACCTTGATGTATTGAAGCTCCGAAAGACAAAACCAATGTATAGCGTGATCACACTTGACTGGGACTCGATCGCACAGCAGTTTGAATTTCACCTTCAGTCTGTTTTAGTAAATGTGAGTGGCTGGCTGACAGCTACGCAACTTCCATATCCTCCAGTAGGTGGGGTGTGTGCGTCTGCTCATCTCGGGGTGCACTCTGGGAAAAGTAGTCCTATTCTTATAAGATTTTAAAGCATTTATTATTACTGAACTCTGTGCAGTAAAATTCCCATTATCAAAGGTTCACTTTTTATTCATGAAGACGACATGAAGATATGCTAAAAGCGTGTCTCTGCAAAAAATAGACTTTTTAAGATAAAAATGAAATTATTGTTATAACCAAGAGATGGCAGTAGAGTATCACTCATTGGCTGCATCTGCCATTTCAACTTATTTTTTTCACGACTTGATTTATTATAAAATTATAACAAATTTAGTAGGGTAGACTAAGTACATTTGAGACGTGTGTAGTTAAAACACCTTAAATAACTTGCATGCACAATAACCACCCATCATGACTTTTGCACCGTGCATGCATATTAGCATTCTCTTCGATTGTGCAAAATTTTAAAGGTGTGCGTCTTTCCTCTCAGAAGACATCGGCAAAAGTTTTTTTCCAAGGTAAGATTTTCATTTTACCATGTCCCTTCCACAATGAATAACTTATGTTCCTTTTATGATTGTTTAACTTAACATATATCATTGCAAACGTTACTCTATGAATAGACATATTGTATGATTTTTATGCCATGCAAGGTCTTTTCATAATCTTGAGAAACATGCGAGCATGTCAGTGGTGTATGGTTGAGAGAGTGTGTATCAACTGCACCTGGACTGGTGTCCTATTGCTTTACATGCTCTTTAGTTGTAGTACAGTGTTATGATAACTCACATTTGCACACATGCTACGCAAATTCTGTAAAAAATATGTACGTGATATTTAAACTGTCTTATTAATGCATGTATATTGTTATTTTAATTATGTTTACATTTGTACCGTTTGTCATATCTTTTCTAGTGTTAATTATTTAACTCAATCAACTGAATCTGTATTAAAGTAAATCAATCATTTTTTTAGTATTAATAATAGTATTTAACTGCAGTTGTTTAAACTAATTTTGTAATTTATTACATTTGCAATAAATGGTTAGCCAGATTTAGAGCATTATGAATGGGTGTCTCAACTGTACACCACATGGGTACACCACCCTTGAGCAAGGCACCATTCCCCCAACTGCTCCCCAGGTGCTGCAGCACTGGCTTCCCACTGCTCCGGGTGTGTGATCACGGTGTGTTTGTGTGGTTGTTCACTTCTCACTGCTGTGTATGTGCACTTGGATGGGTTAAACGCAAAGCACAAATTCTTAGTATGGGAAACCATACCTAGCCACATGTTACGTCCTTTTCTTTCCTTTTGAGACAAAAAATGCACCTTATGTTTATGAACTACTTGTGGAAAATATAAACTACTTATTGGTATAATAAATGCATGATATTTTAGTAACAAGTAAAAGAAATATAATGTGAAAAATCACTTAATTTGAGCATCTAGTTTTTGTTTAGTGAGGAAAAAAGCAAAAAGTGTCTCTACTGTACTCAGTCTACCCTACTTTATTGCACTGTATAAATTATAGTATAAAATATAGCATGTGCAGAAAGTCACAGCCTATAATGCTGAATTATTTAAATACCTATATTGTCAAATAATAATCAAGTTGGTATAACAAATAAATAATGCATTCAATATTTAAAAAAATGTTTAGCTTTAATTTAATTTTAAGTTTTATCCAACACAGACCTGTAGATCTGTTAGTATGAAAGCACAACTCTATTTTGACATTGGCTCATCAGATGATTCATTCCATTGCCACTGTCTTGCGGCATGATTGGAATGGATTTCATAAATCCATAAATTACATGAATTTAACATTCGCGTTTGACCTTCCTGAAACAGTATACGTGGACATTTGGTCATCTTAGACAAAAAAAACTTTTCTTCTAATTGTGAATTACACCACACCAGAAACTGAGCAAAGGGCGCTCCACTTACAGCGTAGTAGAGATGACCGGAAATGACTGGATTGTCTAAAACCAGGAAGTAACCATGCATAAGGTCAACTGACCCAGAGCCCTATAGAAAGAGAGTTGCAACAACTGGACAATGGACCATTTTTTTTACAGCAATGGCGGATCATGGAGCCACTCAATAGTTCCCGGAAGTTAGCGTTCATATTATCAGCACCATAGAGATACTGCAGAAGAGACAGTTTTGACGTACTTTTAAAAGGTAAGACACTTGTAGAATAAAATTGTATATTATTAGCACTCAAATCAAATTAACTTGAGCATTAAAATGGATTATTATTAGATTATTCTTCACTTAAATAGTAGATTTATGGGATGCCATTCATTCTCTTCATGCAGTTTCATTCGTCATTGTGTAATTAAGGCTTATAATGTGATTTCTGTCCTGTAATGAGATATCACCCTCACAATGAGTCTCTTCACTGGGTTTTGACAAGTCGTTCCCTGTTCATGGTGGAAAAAGTGCCCAAGTATGATTACATCACATTTTGTTGTAGATTTCTCCTGCTGACTTTATCTAGTCTCTCATGAAGACTTCAGATGACACAGCACATGTGCAGAGATGATTCCAGCCCTTGAGAACTTCTGATGAAGCTGACTCTGAATAAACATAAAAAACTGATACATTTTCCTTGCATTGTAATAAACTTGATCTCATCATGTAACCATTGCTTTAATTTGTTGATTGTTTAAATGTTTCATTGTATAAATGTTTCACTGAATACATGACGTTACTTAACTGCATGATTTGTATAGTCTAATTTTAGAACATTTCTGCCATATGAACATTACTTTGACACAGTTACACCTATTAACAGAACTCTTATCTGTAATGTAGAAACATTCATTTTCTATAAACCTTTGAATCAATGTGTATAATAAAAAGTGCTATACAAATAAATGTGAACTGAACAAAACTTGATGTATCTTTTTTTTTTCTCCTCTCCAAACCAGTATGGAAACCATACATTAACACTTTCTGTGAGTGACTGGACCACTCCCATGCAGCATCACAAACTATAGTGGAGACTGTTTAAGGACATGCTTTATAGTATTTAAATAAGTGCATAACAAGTGTCAACATGCATACAATATATGATTAAATATGTAAAATGTTTTGAGTTGCTTTACATTTGAATATAATACAACATATTTTTATATATTAATAACTGAGGGCCAAGTGTGGGAAGGGATGGGCAAAGGATGAAGCAGACCAACGGGAGGTGCATTAGAAGTCTTGCTCTGAGCGCAGACAGAGCAGGCAGCCACAAACTGTCTGACATCCTTGGCGATGGATGGCCACCAGAATTGTTGACGGATGGTAGCCAGTGATCTCCGAACTCCTGGATGACAGACCAGCCTGGGTGAGTGACCCCACTGGATAACATCAGAGCGAGGCTTAGTAGGCACAAACAGGTTGCCTGCTGGAACCCCCCTCTGCCCACATGGGAGCACATGGGGAACGCTCAAAACAAACACCATGTGCTCACAACACAGACAGATACCAAACACCACAAACGAAATAACAGAGTGATCAAACTGAGGATGTAACAAGCTGACCACATTAATCCTTAAATATTTTTGGATTTTATCTTTTTAAAAAACACTGATACAACTACATATTTAGTATGGATAAATGTATACATTATTTATATAAATAATAAAAATGCATTACTTTATAGTCAAAAAAATCGCGCTTCTGTCTCTCTAACTTAGTCCATTCCAGTTGCCCGCTATGAGCTTCCTGGAACTATTGGAGGTTTACGTGAATCACGTGATGGTTGAACGTTTTGAACTTCCGTTGTCGCAACTCTGGTTCTCTGTGGCTCTGAACCACTGATCTGAATATATTTATCCACCTTATTTTGCAACGCAGAACTAAATACGATTACATACTTCCTTATAATGTGTTAAACTTCCGTTTCACTCGCCGGTAGTGGGAGCAAACACAGAACACTGTTAAACACTGTGATGGTAAATATTTACCATCACACAGTGGGAGGATAAAATTGGCCTGCCGTAACTTGAGGACATTTTTAAATATTTTGTTTTGTCTTTGATGTGGAATTATAAAAGCACTTAGACCTATCAGTTACCTGCATAGCGGGAAAGTCGGTTAAGTGCTGGTACGTAAAACAGAAAGCGAATTTAGTGTTTTTAAAAGCAGACACAAATCCCAGTACTGTTATGCGATTCCATTGAAGATTTAGGTAACGTTAAATGAATGTCTCCCCTTCTCTTTCATCTGTGAAAGCACTTGTTGACAGTTTTAAAGAATGAAATCTATATATTTTTGTCCTTATCTGTTAACTGATTACTTTACTGTGGAGAATTAGGGCTTATTAATTGCATTCAAATTAAAAGTTATAAACAACTACAATATATGCACTTTTTAAATTTATATTTAATTTATATAACTCTTTATTTTGGATGCAATGAATCGTTTGACACCCGTGTTCAGAATGTTTTCCATTTGTGCCATCAGTTTTGAAAAAAATAACAAATTGATTATTATTAACCTAGAATTGCTAAACTTTATAATCAGTGGGGAAAAAATCTAAATAAACTGCATCTTTACATTTTAATTGTGTGTCTGTGTGTGCTTAAATAAGGCGAAAGAAGTAAAATATTTTAAAAAACAGTATATTCAATGGCCACACTGCATTATTTCAAACTACACAATGTATCCAAAATTACTACACCATTGTAAATTTCATATAAGATGCTGTGGACTCTCATGTACTCATCTTTTGAATTAATCCAGTAGGACATAATTCATCTTAATAAACTCTTGGACACAAAGCATTCAGCAAGATCTCCTTGAAGTAAATGTAACTTCAGCTTCATCATGGTCATTAAATTTGATCCATTATGTGCATCTTAAAATTGCAAGTGTAGAATGGACTCTATGCACAGTCACTTCCGCGTTTTTCCTCAGGGGGCTTACTTACATCCGGTGCTGCGGCGGAAACCATTGTTCCTTACGTAGAGCTTTCAAAATGACAACCAGAGAAGATGATTTTTCAGCTTAAAAAAACCTTCCCGGATTACTGTAAATGAATTTCATCACACGAAGAAGGGCATTAAATGTTTAAAGTTACATAGACAACTTTATGGTGAGTATTGTGCTATTATCTTCTAGCAAATGTAGCTAACAAGGTTGGATAACGCACGACTTCTGCACCGATTTTATCAGCACATCAGGTTTAAGTTAGAGTTTAGCTTTAAACTCCGTTCACCTCAGGTTTTTGCAACTCCTAAGAGATAGTAGCAATAGCAGCAGGGATCCTGGTAATCCACGTTTGTTGTATCTGTGGCTCTGATTTTTGCTGTAATAGGAATGTCTTCACTTAATAAAAAGTATTTTAAATACTGTTCCCATTTTTAGATTGCCATGTATCATAATACATGTCTGACAATTGTTATATTTTAAATGTTTGTTATCTGTTACCTGAAGCTTGAATTGATGGTTTACATTTAATATAATGTTAGCAGTTTTCCAGGGATACCTAACACAATAATGGAGGTTAAAAAAAAAAAGTTAAAAAAAGCAAACAAGAACACGGTCAAGATCAATATCAGAAATTGTTAAGAGGGATAGGGACATCCTTTGAAATATTTATTAACTCTTTACAGTGCATTGCCATGTTTGTAACATTACATAGACTATCAATTCTTCATAATTTATTTCACAATGTAAAATATGTATCTGAAATTAATTCAGTATGTTACCCAATGTAATTCATACTGTTGCTGCACTGTACCAGACAGCACACACTATTCAGAACTAAAAATCTGTGCAGTTCCTCCTGTACAGAGTTGCAGTGAAATGAAGTAAAGCTGGCACAAACTTAAAACAATGGTAAGTAAGATAATATCAAATCAATGACATAATTAATAAACTTTGATTAATAATATTAACATGCCCTATAGGTATGCCTAGAGGGTCAAGCTAGGTCCTGTCAGTGGTCCTGTTTAGATAAGAGTGGTTAAAGTAGACTGTCTAATATTGTTACATCATCTTTTCATATCTTGCTATATTGATATAACTTGCCTATATGATTAGCCCAAGCAGAAAAGAAGACAATCAAATTGGATATGTAATGACATGCAATGACAGTGGTGAAAGATTTTTATTTTTTAATGGTCAGTTTACATTATACCTTTGTTTTTCATTTCAGGAGAATGCTTTTCAGTGGTGTCACCAGCAATCTGCCTGACCTATCAGTGCCCCGAGTGGCAGAAGTGTTAAAAAATACATACCATTGCACATCAGTTATTAGTATTTGTATTTTACATAACTGTTGCACTGTATCAAAGTTTCTCAAATTTACGTTTATATTTACATGTTTGGATTAGACTGGTGAGCAAGAAACCAAATAAAAATTATATATTTACATTAAATTTAATTTACATTTTATATTCTAGTCTGTACAAATAAAACCAATGTAACGCCCCTGGGGCCTCATGTATCAACGCTGCGTACGCCAGATTTCACGCTCACGTTTGGATTTACTAACGATGAAATTGACGTGAGAATGTGCGTTGATCCACGCCAACTCCAGTTTGTTTTATGTCCGTTGGCGACTCCTAGAGGCAATTGTTTTAAATTGCACACTACAAAGTATCACACCAACACATAAGAACATTGCTATTAATTTAGAATTGATAAAATGGGTTAATTGACACAATATTTTTATACCAATTATGTGACTTAGAACATATAAAAGCATTTGCAAATGTATACAACCCTTAGTCTATGGCAATGGCAGTGAGTGCGTTTACATGGACCCTCTTAATGCGATTATTATGAGATTTTGGCAGTATTGCGATTAAACTTTACCTCATGTAAACGCAATACTTCGATTATAATAATGCAATTATGCTCATAATCGCAGCAAGCATAAGCGTATTAACATAGGTGGCCTACGCCGATTTAATCGAAATATTCAGACATGTAAACACCAAAATATTTCTGCTCTGACCAGTCTTTTACGGCTTTTACTACTGTTGCGGCTATTAAAATAATTTAGTTTTGTGTGTAATGGCACAATTATTATTTCGTTTTTAAGTCAATTTAGAAAAACGTTTGGAGCAGTTTTGTTTGTTAAATAGCCTATAATTTTTTGTTTTTTAAAAGTAAAGACCAAGCGGCCAGCGACAGAAAGTGAGCTGATGCCTTTTCAAATCAACACGACTTGCATAAAATAAAACCAATGTAGCCTATACATACTAAAATAATTCAACCATATAAAAATGTTTTAACATTAAACCTCACTATAATAAAAGTGCGCTATAGCACATCCACATGTGTTCAGAGACTGGAAGCTCGCTCTGGAGTCTCACGGCAGTTCGTGATTTAGTCACGTAATTTAATTTAATCTATTTATTCGTGGCAGGGACACGTTTATTTCGTTATTTCCGTAAGTCCAGCACGTTTTTTAAACTAATGCATTTCAATTGGATGCATCTTAGTTTAAAAAACGTGCTGGACTGGAAGCAGCAGCCACATCAGACTGCCTCTAGTCTTTGTTTGTTTATACACCTCATTATATTCCATTTCTTGTCTTTCAAAGATGTTACAATGTTGCCTTCTATTCTGTGCTTCTTATGCCTGATTGGTCAGCCACCATTATTTTGTTACTTTTCTTGCAATAGTAGCAACTGTGAAGTTGCTGTCTCTGCAAAAATACAAAGCTTTCCCATGGTCCGAAGATGATTTCATCATCTAGAATGTCCTTACAGCTCATAGTTGATGGAAATTTCCAAGCACAGTTCAAGTCAGGACATTCAGCTTTTAGACTACTTTAACACATTCAACTTATTAATTGCTTCCATGATTTTCATTCTCTTGTTAGTATGACAATATCATCTCTATATTTTACTGCTAAAATTCACAATACACGCACCTGTAATAATATGCAGATTAGAAACATCGCGTTTCTGGGGAAACTCAGAAACACAGCTGGCTGCCTTCACTCTTCTCCAGAAACAGCGACAGCAGCATAGACAAACGAATTACCATTACATTGCTGCTGAAACAGCATGGAATATAAACATAAGTGTTTTTCATTAGATGAAAAATAAATGTAAACAGCGGATAGTAGTTAGGTAACGCATCTGCGCTCTTTCTGAATCCATAATTTGTCATATATGCAGTGGGGTATGTGATTATGGCAGTAGAAAAATTAACCACAATTTTTAGCGAATAATAAGAATATGGAAATAGCATGTAAACGGGAGTGAAAAACTGACTCTTGACATTTAAACATCATAATGCGATTAAGTCCTTACTCTGATTATTGGAAATAATCGCATTATTCGCGCGCATGTAAACGTAGCTGTCTCCCACAGACATGGATACTACTCCAGACAGTAAAGTTTCGCACACAATTGAGGCAACTCTCTCCTGAAATGGTGTTAGTTCAGCATCCCCTGTTCCCCGGCCTGTTCGATCCACACTTTGACGGTGCGCCGCTATTCTCCTCGTAACCTGCACCTTTACATCGGACCATTTCATTTTTAATTCTTTCACAGTGCGATGTTCAGACCCCACTGTGTTAACTGCGTCAGCTAAACTCTCCCACTCTATTTTTTTGTTCGTTTGTTATTAATTCCGGAAGACAAACTTGCAAATAACACAGTTTTTCTCCGGTCTACCTCCGATAGGAGCACCTCCAATTTACATTCTGTGAAGTTTCTCTTCTTGCTTGCTTTTGCCATTCCTTTTTTGTTTGGTTTTTGCCAAAGTGGAGTCATTACCATATTTATATGGGGGAGGAGGCAGGGAGGGGTTTAGCGCTCGTGCATGTGCGCTCAATTTCACGTTAATTCGGATGTACAAAAAAGAGAATATGCGTGGGTTTCCGCGTACGCAGTGTTTCATACATCTGAATTTTTTTGTGCGTACGCACATTTCCAG